>OX578147.1:90408633-90626133 GCA_951213105.1 Amaurobius ferox | reverse complement strand
AAAACCGAATCTAGCCAAAATTTTAAGAAAAGTACAAATCAAACCTAATTCGAGGGAGAATGTTGTAGTATATAGTGAGGAAAGTCTAGAAAATGGAACAGAGGTTTTGTTCGAACCCAAAGAAAAATCATACATTATAATGAATTATGGAATATACCACATGAATGAGAACAAATTTAAAATTGAAGTTCAGAATAACACGAATGCGACAATTACATTAAATAAAAACATGGCTTTAGGAAACATTACGACAGATTTTACGATACAACAACAGGACATTAAAGAACCAGAAATTAATGAACGGACACATAAATACGAAGAGATGATAAATTTAATACAGGCTAAACCGGAGATAATAGCAGAAAGAAAAAAAGAGTTGAAAACAGAAGATTTTAATACTGACCACATGGACCCAAACATTAAACAAGATTTCCTCAAATTTGTAATGCAATATTCGGACGTTTTTTCAAAATCATTAAAAACTTTAGGAGCGACGGACATCGTAAAACCGGTGATAAAGCTTGCACATGACCACGCAATACGTTCCAGGCCATACGACGTTCCGTACGCACTGCAGGATACCGCAAAAACTCAATTAAAAGAGTTAGAAGAAGCAGGGATAATTGCCAGAACAAAATCAAATTTTGCATCACCGATGATTTTAGTGCGTAAAACAAGTGGAGAGTACCGCTTATGTTTAGATCTGAGATTAATTAATAACATATCCACTCTGTTTCCTTACAGAATTCCCTGTGTGAATGAAATTATAACTAAATTAGCCGGACATAGATACTTTTCGAAACTGGATTTTCATAGTGCTTTCAACCAATTGGTTTTACCTGAAGACACAAAAGAATTATTTGCTTTTACAACGCCCTATGGCAATTACCAATTTGAAAGACTCGTTTTTGAACACGTAAGCTCCGCTCCAATTTTTCAACAGGTTATGGACACCATTTTAGCGGACTTAAGAGAGGAAAACATACAAGCTTACATCGACGACATAATAATCCCGGCTAACTCTTATTCAGAATTAATACATAAATTAAAATTAGTATTCGATAAATTAAGAAAATACAACCTAACTCTAACACCCAGCAAATGTAAATTTTTTGTAGAAAAAGTAGCATATTTAGGATTTGAAATTAGTCAAAAAGGCATTACACCAACAGATGAAAATATAAACAAAATCACTTCATTTCCAGTACCAAAAACTTTAAGAAAATTAAAAAGATTTTTAGGCATTTGTAATTTTTACAGAAATTCAATAAAAAATTATGCTCAATTAACCGCGGTTTTATCAGACTTAACAAGAAAGGATAATAAATTTAAATGGGATAATAAATGTGAAGAGGCATTTCAGGCACTCCAAGAATGTTTTTTCAAGAAACCATTACTTATACAGCCAGATTTTGACAAAGACTTTTATCTGAATATCGATGGCAGCTTTCAGTCCATAGGAGGCGCTCTTTTACAATACAGAGATGGGATTTTAAAACCGATTGCATATTTTAGCAGGAAATTATCGATACAGGAGCAAAAGTATCCGGCCATGAAAATTGAATTATTAGCTATGCATCAGGGAATGAAATTTTTTAGAAATTTCCTTTTCGGTCGAAAGTTTTTTGTGCTTTCTGACCATTTGCCGTTGGGACAGCATTTAAAAATACAAAACCCACCCAACGTATTACAGAGGTGGCTTTTAGACATATCTGAATACGATTATGAATTTATTCACGTCCCGGGTAAAGATAATTTATTAGCGGATTTTTTAAGTAGAGATGATTTTGAAAGTAAACAAACAGAGCAGAACGAGAGAAAACAAAACATTGAGAATCCAAGGGGAGAAATTAACCTGATAGAACAAATTAAGGGAGAAAACACGATTAAAAGAAATGGGTATGTGAATGAGGATAGTGTCTATATTGCACAGATAAACACAATAACAGAAATCCCGGCATTAGATAGAATTTTAGATGAACAAATTAAAGATCCAAAATTAAAAATAATCAGAGAAAATTTACAAAATCGGAATTTTAAAGAGGGTAAACATTATGACACATTATATATTGACGAGGAAACTAATTTATTAATGCACGTAGGAAACTGGAAGGACAGACCTTGGAGAGACAATTTGAACAAAACTATAGTTATACCCAGAAATTTACAGAAAGAAATTTTAGCGATTACACACGTAACACATGCAGGGATTGATAAAACTTACAAATTATTATCGGACAGGTATTATTGGAATGGTATGTACAGTGACACACAAAATTTTATTACATCTTGCGAACAGTGTAGAAAGAAAAAGGGAAAAAATCAGCCCGTTCCCCTGGGAAGAAATCCTATACCTGATGGGCCTGTGCAAATTTTGTCGACAGACATTTGCGGACCATTTCAAACTAGCACTTCAAATAATAAATATGTGTTATCGGTGGTAGACCACTTCTCCAAACATATACAAATGTTTCCAATCCCGGATATAACGGCCACTACGGTTGCTGATAGACTCTTAAATTACTTTATGAATTGGGGATGTCCTAAGACAGTGTTATCGGACGCAGGCTCTCAATTTACATCTAATATACATCAAATTATGACAGAGAAACTCGGAATAGTTGCCAGAATAGCATCGGTACGTTCGCCATGGGTTAACGGTATAGTGGAGGTTACTAACAAACAATTGAAACACACCTTAGCGACATTAGCGGAGAATTCTCCATACTGGGATACCGCAGTACAATGCCACGTAGCTGTTTACAACGCGACAGTACATTCAAGCACCAAAGAAACACCAAACTTTCTTTTTTTTGGAAGAGACCTTCCAACTTTTTTTGAAACTAATGTAACAGAAAATAATACAGAAACAACATATCAGGATTACATATCAAAAAAAATCACAGTGATGAATAACGCATTTAAGGAGGCAAATAAAAATTTAATTCTCGCGAAAGAACGCCAAGAAAGTCAACAACTCCAAAGAGCTAAATTCAGGGATTTGGAAATCGGGTCCAGGGTGTTCATGGAAAACAATAATAATAAATATAAAAGAGGGAACCACACGGGACCTTATCGAGTAATTAATAGAATAAATAGATTTATATATGAAATAAAACTGTGTGACAAACCAAATTCTAAAATCATAAAAGCCCACATAAATAGATTAAGGACTCTTCCCGACCGCAAGCCACATCTAAAAATGCCCTACATAAACAAATACAAGTCACCTCTTCTCCCCACTCCTAAAAACGCACAAAACTCTGAACCAAAACCGGAACTAAAGAAAGACCGCGGTCAAAATGACAATATTCCGCTTATCATGTTGGAGGAGGAAATAGCAAACGGACAGTACACAGAGTCACCACACCATCCGCACGAAAACACTCTTACTCTTAGATCCACGAAACCGGTTACCGCACAAGTGCAAAACGAAACAACTCAGAGTGCACGAGAGAATGCAATCATCCCTCCAAAAGACTCTCCGAACGCAAACATTCTTTCAACAGGGGGGGACTCAGGCAGACATAGCACGCTAGAAACACACGAGAATTTGGAACTTTCAGAACAGGGGGACTGTACACAAATTGAAGCAAACATGAATGAAAAGGCGGGAGAAATAGAACGAGATGCGCAAGAGGGACCAACACAAGTAGATGGGGGATGTATACAGATGGAACAGGAAAACGTTCAGGGGAAGGATGAATCAGCGGGAAATTCACAAGGGGACGTTATAAGCAGTACAAATTGTTCACGCACAGTACTTCTTCCAACACCGGTTAGGCCGAAACACAGATATGATTTGAGATCTTTAAAGAATTTAAATTTAAATTGATTCAATTAAAACACGAAAGAAGTTTAAACATAGGTAAGAACGCGGACTAACCGTAATTCAAAATTTTGAAAATATTAGTAACAAAGAAAAATCGCCATTCACAAAATGCAACGCGAAAGATGGAACGCAAATTTTAAATAAATATTGGATTGTAAATAAAGGAAATTTTAAATAAACATTGAATTATAAATTAAAGAAATGTAAATAAATATTACATTAATTAAGAAAGTGTAAACAAATTGTGAAAAAAAAAAAAATTGAGGAAATTTTAAATAAATCATACATTAATTAGTTGAAAGTTTAAATAAACAAGAAAGTTTAAATAAATATGGAACTATAAATAATTGGGAATTATGAATAAAAATTGTGATTTAAAAAAAATAAATAATTGTTACAAAATAAATAACAAGTATCGTTGGAGGACAAAAGAAATTTTAGGGATGATAGGTTAAAGATGTGGATATATTAAATTCAAATTTTGGAAAGAACATAAATAACAGAGAAGATACGTCACATTTCATGAAAAAAAAAAAAAGCAAAAGGGGGACATCGGTAGAATTCTATAAAAAGTCGTTATAACTCTATAAAAAGAAAGTTTTTTTTTAAGAGAATTTTGATTTCCAGGCAATAAAAATTTCGATGGGTAAGATAATTAGGAATATTAAATAAAGGGATATTTTGAATTTCAAAAAAAAAAAAAAAAACTCTTTTCAAAGAACAGTGAAATTTTAAAACAAAAGTAAACTTTCTCCACGCGCTCTTCATGTAATTAGCGGACTGATCAACCATAGTTGGATGAATACGCGTGAGGAAATAGGAATTATAGAATTATAGTTTAAAATGATTAGATAATTGGTAAATATAAAAAAAAAAAAAAAAAAAAAACAAATTTTTTTTCCTAGTTTAAATAAATAAATAATTCATAATTAAGAATAAAAATTGGAATTTAAATAAATAAATAATTCATAATAAAAAAAAAAAATAAAATAAAATAAATTGTAATCTAAATAAATAAATAATTGGCAATTCAAAATAAAAGTTGTAATTTAAATAACTAAATGATGGGTAATTAAAATAAAAAGAAATTAGGGTTTAAAAGGGATAGAGAATTTTAATTAAAAATCAAAATGGCAGTTCAAAGAAAATAGATAATTGTAATATACGCAAATTATAATTTAAAATGAATAGATAATTTTAATAAACACACGCGAATTGTAGATTAAATAAAAAGCATTTGAAGAAAAAAAAAGCGTTTCTACATATATTTTGATAGGGTCGCACATATAAAATTTTTGAGAGAGACACATTTTCGAAGGTAACGCTAGACGACGCAGATTTTGGATTTAGATGCTAGTGACGGGAATGAACGTGATATAATAATAAAATAGAATGTAAGAACAAAACAACACTAACCGCATTTTAATTAATCCAGAGAATGAAAGTGAGAATCCTAGAGGTAATCCGTGGAAGACCCAGACCGTCCGACTCGTCCAGAGGACTTAGAGTAACTATTTGGACGGCCGGTAGAGGTAATCCGTGTAATTCCAGAGTTTTTAATCCATTTGGGGGCCTCGGTAGAGCACTTTCACATCACACAATCCATAAGCCACTGAACACTGACCAGAATGGCGGATGACGAGATGGACCATTTTCAAAAAGGCGACATGTACGAGCCATGTACGACTAATTGGCCATGGGAATTCACACGATGTAATGCCCGTATTAGCCGCAGGCCAGAAAGGGGAGCCTGTCCAGGGAAAATGACACAATAGCAAGGACGTGTTGACCTTGTGCCCAAACAAGATATAAGGAATAGGATCTTGGAAGAAATGGGGAAAAATACATTGGAACGAATGGTTTGGAGACTCAAATAAATGTTAATGGTTTTTGAGAGAAAATTGGTAATTTTGTATGCATTGAGAGAATTTCAGTGAGTGATAAGATTTACGAAAAAAAAATTTAAGTATGGTTTCATTAAGTGGGAAAGTGAATAATTTAATGAATTCGGGAAATTCCGTATCCAAGTATAAGATTCGGATTAAATCAGGGGATATGTGAAAGAAAATGTATAATTATGGATAGTGTAATATAGAATCGCAGGGGAGTTATAAGAATTTAAGTAGGATGGTAATTAAATATTTATATGGGTTTTTCTGTCATCTCAGAGATTGTAGGAAAATTTTAAAGTATATTGCGGAAATTTTTGGAGTTATATAAGTCTTATTTTGATAGTATTTGAGAGGATAGTGTAATTGTTTAAGTATTTTATTGTAAGTATGTACATGAGTTATATTTATGGCATGTCCGGTTCAGAACACATGATGAAGTGACAAATATATGAATTAAATAAGAGTGGTGAAGTTTAATGTATAGAGAGTGTAAGAATTTGAATATTTTAAGTTTGAGTAAGGTATCAAATTTAAATGGATAGGATGAAAAAAAAAAGTAAGAAGAAATGAATATATAATGTGGAGAGATAAAATACATAAATTGTTGGAATTTAAAGAATTTAAGTTTGAGTAGAGAAACAAATGTAAATAAAAGTGTATATATAGAATGGAAGGACATAAATAGATAAATAGTAGGAATTTGAAAAATTTAAGTTTGAAGAGAGTAGCAAATTTAAGTAAAAAATGTATATATTATGTGGAAGGATTTAAAGTAGATAAATGGATAGGATGTTAAATAAGAAATGTATATATATAATGTGGAAAAACATAAGGTAGAGAAATGTAAAATAAATAAATAGTAGGAATTTGTAAAATGTAAGTTTGAAGGGAGTATCAAATTTGAATAGAAAATGTATATATTATATGGAAGGATTTAAAGTAGATAAAGTGTAGAAATTTCAATGGGGCAATTTTTGAGAAAGTAAAAAAAAATTTAAAGGAGTTTGAAAAAAAAAAAGAGAGTTTTTTTTGTAATGGTTCGTGTGCCGGGTGACAAATTAAAATTATAGAAATTGAATTTATAAAAAAATGATACTTAAGGGAGTTTTAAGAGAAGAGAGTATTTTAATAAGCTTGAGTGTAATCTATGTGTATTGATTGTCCTAAACAAATCATGACACAGCGTACAGATCCGGTTGCCTAACGATTCTCAAATGGTCAGCAATTCCTGTTGATCACCCATTCACATTGCTCAACGATTCCTGGTGCACAAAGATTCTCATTTGGTCAGTGACTCCAGCAGTTCAGCGCCTTACAGTTCATCGAATTCCAGTTAGACAGCGGTCCAATCCTTCAGCGAGTTCCAGCAGTTCAGCGCCTTACAGTTCAGCGAATTCCAGTTAGACAGCGGTCCAGTTCTGCAACGAGTTCCAGCAGTGGAGCGATTTACATTTCAGCGGTTTCCAAGTGTGCAGTGATATCAGTGTTTTTTTTTCCAAAGGAAAGATATTTTACACTTTCCACCATAACTACAAGGGGACAAAGTGATATTATTAGGGACCATATGCGTAAGTCCCTGATCCCAACAATTATCCAAGTGACGGTCAAAGTGACTTTGGTTATCATAAGTGAACAATTTTACAGATATACACCTTGAACTTGTGTGGAACTATATTGTTTAGAAAAAAAAAAGACATATCACCAGTGGACGAACTTGTGCTTACATGAATAGACTTTTAATCGATATTAAGTACAACTGAACGACACAGATATCGTCATTTGCAGACACATTGAGAATTGTATTTTTGTATAGTATTTTCGTGTTCTTTTGATGGCATATAAGAGTATATATATGATAATATGATTTGTGTATATGTGTATATAGTGCATTTTTACAGTAGATACAGATGAGAGCAAGACGAGTTGTTGGACTACACAGTGGACACGCCTGAAGCAACTATGAGCTGGCACTTTGTAATTGGCTTTTTTCCCACCAAATTTTGGGGGGGGGAAGAAGGGTAATTGTTATATTGTAATTTTCAATTCCCAATATAACATTGCTCTTTTGAAAAAGGAAGTGGACCTAAGAAGACGGTCCCTCATGAAGTGAGGCAATTTTTGTAACATTCCCTCTAACGCAGCTGCACCGGACATTCATTTCGAAAAGAGAGGGTGCTTCTCAAGTTCATGTCAGCGTTAGGTGCTACAACAAACGGAAGGGGTTGAACTTCTTGACCCCAGAGTCAATTCATATCACTTGAACCTTGGGAAAATTCTCGTGAGAACTTTCAACGATTTTAAAACTGGAGACTGCATATCTCATATTTCAGGGGGGCCTTGACCAATAATATAGCCTGAAGGGCGTAGCCCTTAATTTACTTAGCCAATTATGGACAGGGGCGCCTTGTTAAGGGGGTAGAGACCGAGAGCAACTTTGGACTTTAAGTTTTTGAAATCGTGGACTTGAATTTTGGTGAGTGAAAAGAAGAGGTCGCAAGAGCGACGGATCTCGGAGAGAGCGAGCCCACGGGACAGAGCCGGAGCGCGCTGTCATAAAGTCCGACATCGGCAGTGATGATCGAGGTAGGACAATTCTACACATATTTTTGAACTTTGATTATTATTATCTCTCTGACCCTCCTAAATAAGGTTAACCTGGGCCATTAAGACGTAGGCTTGTAAGAATAGTGAGTTAATGTACATTAATAGGTTAATAATTGTAATGCTCATATTATGATCATAGAATGAGGGGATTTGATTGTCTTAATGTACTACACTAAAGATGTTGGTATATGAAATTTACCAGATGTTAATAGTTATTAAATAAGGTTTTATCTTAATGAAATAAATTCTTTGTTATTGTTTAAAATTAAGCCTCTTCATTTTAATTACTGGTATTATGTATTTCTTTATTTACTCCACTTTACGAGAACGGTCCACGTAGCGTCAATACATGACGTGTGACGACTCACATATCAATGTGTTCTTAATGATGTGTCCTTAATGTTTGTTCTTAATGTTTCATTTGATTATTTGATATTTTTTGTAGCCCAAAATGTCCAAAAAAAGGAAGTATGATGAAAATTATGTAAAATATGGATTCTGCTGCATGAAGGAATCGGACGGTGTTAAAAAGCCACAATGCTTTCTGTGTTGTTGTTGTTGAGACCCAGACCGTCCGACCTACCAGAAAGGTGTAAGGTAACTGTATGGACGGCCGGGAAGTGCCACCCAATTTAGACCGGAACCCAGTGGGGGAGGCATCCACAGGGACCGTACCCTCCTTCTCCTACCACCAACCTCTCGGAAGGACTTACGGACCCACATGTTTAACGTGATCGTACTCCGCATGAACACGGCGGCATTTGTGGTAGCGTGCAAATCTAGCGCGCAAACCACGGGGATACCGCACCCGAGATGGCCAACAGCACGCGGTGTTCCGAGGTGGTCACCCACCAAGTACTAACCGCGCCCGATGCTGCTTGACTTCGGTGATCTAACGAGAACCGGTGTTTTCAGCACGGTACGGCCGTTGGCCCCCAATGCTTTCTGTGTGGAAAAGTTTTAGCAAACGCCAGTATGAAACCGTCAAAATTGATAGAGCATCTCAAATCTCTTCATCCTGAAAATGCATCTAAAGATCTAGAATTTTTGACAAAGAAGAAAGCCCAGTTTTCGAAATCTGGAACATTAACCAAACTTGGATTTGGTATTCCACAAAAACCTTTGGTTGAGGCATCTTTCAGAGTTGCATATCGTAGTGCCAAAAGTAAGAAACCGCATACTATTGGAGAGACATTAATTAAGCCATGTGCGCTGGAAATGGTTGAGTTAGTTTTTGGACTGGAACAGAGAAAAGAACTTGAGGCTATTCCATTGTCCAAGGATGTGATACATTCAAGAATAGTTGAAATTTCTTGCAATATCTTGAAACAGATCATCGATGAATTGAAAGCATCGCCCTTTCCCTTTTGTATGCAACTGGATGAAACTACTGACATCTCGAATTGTAGTCAACTTCTTGTTTTTGTTCGTTACGTGTCTGCTGATACTATCAAAGAAGGATTCTTATTTTGTGAGCCTCTTTTGCAAACTATAAAGGCAGTTGATGTTTTAGCGATTTTAAATGTTTTCTTTTCCAAACACGACTTCGACTGGAAACAAAAACTTCATTCCCTTTGTACGGATGGAGCACCTGCGATGCTTGGCAATAAATCTGGGATTCAAAATGGGATATATGCAAACTTTCAAATGTTGGACGAAGTGCTTTTTGAAAATGGATCTCGGCAAGATAGTTTGTTATTGAATAATTTGAAAAATGAAATCTGTGAACACCTGGAAGTACTTCAAGTTTCATTTGAAAAATATTTCAATTCGGATGGAATAAATATAAAAGATGAGTTGTGGATTCGTAATTCTTTTCTTTGTGATATTGACTGTATCGATGACATGAACCTTGCCAAAGATGAGCTAATTGATTTGAAAACAAAGTCGTTGTTAAAAATGGATTTCGATTCAAAAACTCTTGGAGAGTTTTGGTCTTCTTTAAGAGAAGCCTACCCATTGCTTGTAAAACGAGCTATGGCAGCCATTATTCCGTTTGCTACAGTATATCTTTGCGAAGCGGGATTTTCCACACTTGTCACAATAAAAACAATATATCGAAATCGACTGAATGTCGAACATGCGCATTGCTTTGTCGAAAACCATCCCTCAATTCAATCTGTTAATCAAGGAAAAGCAGCAACAGCCTTCACATTAAAAATTTTAATTTCTTCAAATTTTTTATACTATTGAAATAAAAATATTAAAATAATTAAATAATAAAACAGAATATATTTTGTAATAAATGATGTTTAAGCAATTTTTTTTCACAGAGGGGTCCACGACATATTTAAAATTTTTAAAGTGGTCCATTGTGCCAAAAAGGTTAAGAAACACTGCTTTAAAGAGATACGATTATGAAGATGGGAGGTGGTGGCATATATTATTTAAAAAACACTGTGAAGAAAATAACTTGAACATTTACACATTCACCTAGGCTCAGGTAGTAGATCTTTGCTTCTTAATTTAAATAAAAGGAATGTCTGAACAGGTTATGTGTGTCATGAACCAGGGTTGTTTTAGAATGTTGTGAAAAACATGTAAAGTTGCAAACAAAGAATTCCGCAGTTCTATAAATGACATTTTGTTCTATAAGTTACAATTTGTTCTATTAATGAACATTTATTGTAAAAATGACTATTTATTTTATAAAACCGTTTTGTGCTGCTTCATGCATAGCATCTTGATCTACTTTATGACATTTTTAGCTTTTCTATTTACATGCCATTTTAGGTTTTTCTATGCATGATATTTTGTGTTGTTTTCTATATTATATTCCATACATTATGTTTTATGTATTAATATTTTATACCTTACACTTTGCCGCTCTAAGAGACATGACACAAAATGTTATTTTCATTAAAATTTTAAAGTCTGGTTTAATCAAGAAGTTACACAATTAAAATGTAAAATAATTTTAAATGAGTGAGAATAACACATTATTGGATTGGTAATTACATGGAAAATTCAAATTTTCGAGCACGCGAGTTATGAAAATTATTTGATAAGTTCTATCCACCTTCTGTCAAAGATAATTTTGTAAGCACTGGCACTTTTTAAGGGTGATGAGTATATTAACATGGGTGTAATTATTTCAATTTTTATTTAAAAGATTACCTAACATATTTTGCTAAAATTTATTTTACACTTTTTACGTGATAATTTGAATAGTATTACCTAACATTTTCGAAGCAATTTGTGAATTTTAACTCCGCTTAAAAATGTTTGAAAAATTAGGTCCCATAGGGTTCAATGCATTTCATTTGTTCAAACCGGGTTAAATCTGAAACTATATTTAGGTGTTGTTATTTCTTTTCATTTCCGTATGTCCCACAGACTGTCTTAACAATATACTAAAATGTCATTTTGATAAAGTCAGTTTTACGGCAGTTATCGAGCGAATGGACAGATAGACAGATAGTATGAACAAAGTCATGAACACTTTACAACTATGTTGGAAAGTGTTAAAAAACGAGGTGAACTGCAAACTGGTAAAACATCACCTATGGTGAAGCAAGGGAAAAATAAGAAAAAAAAACTGGGTTATGTTATGGTGTTGTTGTTGAGACCCAGACCGTTCGACCTACCAGAAAGGTGTAAGGTAACAGTTTGGATGGCCGGGAATTGCCACACAATGTAAACTGGAACTCAGTGGAAGGGGGGGGTATGTTACGGTGTGTAAAAGAAATCGGCGGAGCTCCAATCTGCCGAAATGGTTTTGTATGAATAATATTATGTGAAAGTAAACTCCAATAAAGTTCAATCAGTTTACTCGATATTTTCAAACTCGTTTGTTTCGCTTACAGACTTTCAAAGCAGTACACGTTACTCGTTAACTGTTTGTAGCTAGCTAGGATTTCTTCTTTTCGTCCCGATTTCATTTGGAAACTCCAACCGTAAATTCCGACCCACACGTTACGCCAAGCAAACCAATTTATTGTGAGAAGCACGTGATTTTCCCTACAAACTCTAATTCATTTTCTCTTTCTTTCTTTCATAACTCATTAAATTCAGTCACAAAAAACATTGATAATTATTTGAAATTGCATTGAATTTGCAGTTTGAATTCAATTTTCTTTTTCATTTGGCTACTGGTTATATTTTCAAGTGGCAAAAGTGCGAATTAACTGGTACATTTGAGTATACGTAGTCTTTTATTTTAAATTTCGATAGTTTTCTGGACTATTTCGCTAGAAAGGCTGGTTATTTTTTTTTCGCATGTTACCAAAATTTAATCAGCACCTGTGTAATTCACACGTGACTGTACTAAATTTTGCGAATTATGGTGGATTAGTTTTTCAGCTAGAGTGGATGCACAAGATTTTTTAGGGTTATCTCGCAGAAAAGGCAGATCATTTTGTCCGGATTTGTGCAAATATCTAATAAGCTAGGGTCGAAAATTCGATTCAACTGCGTGCTATGTTAGTTCCTTTTTAAATAATTTTACGTTTAATATTATATTAGCATTTCATATAAAATAACTTTAATTTCGACTTTTATCCCAAAGGTAAAATCAACAGGAATAAATTGGAAAATTGAAAATTAAGATAAATGCATATGTTTCTTCAATGTAAGGAGTGAGTGCCCTTAAAGAATATGCAGGCGAAGACTGCATTTGCATACTTTGAACTCTGTGTGGTTAATTAATTGCACTATAGATTTGGATTATCTCATTGAAAATAGAATTAATAATATACAATATGATTAAAAAAAATGGGCTAAACTTTACGAGGTGGTACACACCAAACCAAGTATTTATCGTCATAGTTAACAGGGTCGGGAATGAAACGTAATGGCGTTACAGTTCGCTTACTCGTTGGGAAGTGGCTGCTCCGCTAACTTAAAATCGTCATTCTGGTTGTAATTTTTGGTTGAAGAAGAAAACCACGTATGCACATTTCATCTGGGGAAGACGAAGAGTTCTTATGCAAATTTTTGTAACTCCGAATATAAGGCCTTATCAGTTTGCAGCAGTTATTTGCAACTCCAACATTTGAGACGATGGGGGAATTTATAAATAGGGGAAAAGCCTATATTAATTTCATCTTTTTTGTGGGGATATCTCAAGAATCTCGTCTATGATATTCCCCTTGAATCTATAGAGGAACTCGTCAGTAGAATTTCGGCCGCTGCTGCCGAAGTGTGCAACGTGCCTGGTTTGTTCGAGAGAGTTCGTCAATCCCACCATCGCCGCCGTCAGACGTGTATTCTGGTTGACAGTCGCTCTTTTGAGCCATTACTGTAATTATTGTTTATTAAATGTCATTTTATAATTTCTAAGTCATTCTTGTGTTTTCGCCTCACCTCATCGGTTTCACCATTAAGCGTCCATTGGCGCCATTACGTTTCAATTCCGACCCGGTAAACTATGACGAAAAATGTTTGGATTGGTATGTACCACGTAAAGTTTGGCCTAACTTTTTTTCAATCACCCTGTATGTTTCGATATGTAACACTTTCCAGTTTCATTCTGGACACAGTAGCAGTTCCATCAGGCTCAAGCACAAGAGCAATGAGGCATACGGTTGGTCTGCTACAATCCGCGGTATGGCGGGTTCTGCAATGGGGAACAATTGCAGAACCTCCATACCATCTCCCAGTCGTCCAAACCATACCATCAGTTATACCCATACCATTTCCTGACAGTCTAAATAGCTGCTGTAGTCTAAATAGCTGCTCTAGCCCTCGAGTGAGTCGGACGGTCTTCAACCCATACCATCTTCAGCGAATCCAAGCAATGCCGGTCGCTCTTTTGAGCCATTACTGTAATTATTTTTTATTAAATGTCATTTTATAACTTCTAAGTCATTCTTGTGTTTTTGCCTCACCTCTTCGTTTTCACCATTAAACGCCCACTGATGTATTTACGTTTCATTTTCGACCCGGTAAACTATGACGAGAAATGGTTGATTTGGTGTGTACTACTACCTCATAAAGTTTAGCCCATCTTTTTGGAATGATTCTTTAGAATGTTTGGACGTAAAAGTGTTTGTGTTTTTTCTTTGTGGGGCATCATAGGTGAAGCATTTTTCATATTCCTAACAATATGTTTCTTCAATGCGAGGAATGTTCTTGAAGACTATGTAGGCAGTGACTAAAATTGCATACTTAGGACTTAGTGTAGTTAATTGCACAATGTCATAAGGTAAAGTTGTCCTTATCAAAAATTACTATACCAGTACTTACCTTTGATGCCTTCACTAAGGGTGGAGCATGTAAACTCCCGGTTCTCAAGCCGGAGAGACAAATACACAAGATATAAATAAGCACACTTATCTAAATTGATCAATTTTTTTAATATTTAATTTCATAGATATCTATATATGTCTTGATTATTAAGATTATTCATAAATCCATTATTTGTTGACACATCTAGCTCTACCAATATTTAATTAACACACATATTTATGAAACATATTTAAATTGATACATATATTTATAACACATAATTTAATTGGGACTTATATTTAGAACACATTAAGTACTATTAGCTACCGAAAATCTGAGTAGTTCATTTAGTTTAAATACACGAGCTCGATATTACGATAGGTTCGTTCGAGCTTATTGTTAACTCTACGATACGTGTTGGTGTGCCTTCCATGATAACTAGTGATAATTGTAAATACATAAATACCTATTATCTTGCATTTTGACACTTATTCGTGCAATCACTATGTTGTAAGATTCTATTGCACATGACACTTCTGAGCCACGCTTTCTTTGTGTGCTCACTGTAGATATTTTTTTAACATACTCAATTGACATGTTGCTAAGTCGTTATCGAAATTCAAATCTGTCGAACTTTCTGGAACAAACTTTGGGACACCTTTTTTTATTTCCCCCTTTGGTTTCATACGACTTCTCCCATTTGTCGTTGATGCAGAAGGGGGATGAACGCTGTTTATTTATGTTTGCGTTCCAATAGGTTTCCTCTTCTGCATTTACATTACTCATTAGCTTGCTTGGCATCCGTAATTGAAACTAGAAAATGTCGTGAACGTCTTACGACACACAACAGATTTGGGGTTATCTCATTGAAAATAGGATCAAATACATAATTTTTTTTAAATTACTTTCAACTTGTTAATTGTATCTAGAAGGCACAACGATGGCTGTGAAGAACATTTTTATACAAATTTTGGGTGATACAACTATGCTATCCAATAAAATGTTAGTGGGGTTAGCTTTGAAGATCCCATTTTGTTGCGGGGGGATTATTTGAACATGATACCGACCTTTTCCGAAACTTGATAGATTCGATGCCACAACGTATACAAATTATTGACAAGCACGGTGTTATTAAGTTGTAATGTTTTATCTACATATTTGCGATTATGGCAAGTTGTGTCAAATTAAATATTTTTGAGCTTATCTGCATATGTTAGTAAGTATTTTAAGTTTCGTCTTTTAGTTGATAGGTTTAAAACAAGTTGTTGTGTTATGCCCGGGAAATAAAGTAAAATTGATTTGTCAACGCTGTTGATTGTTTTAACTTGAAGGATAAGCCCGTCATAAGACTGGATGAAGTTACAAAAGATTATCTCGGATCCACTATTCATAAAGATACAAAATGTTTCGTCCCATCCACTCTGCTCTTCCGCATGCCCATTTAACACACATCTCCTATTTAATATTATTATTTATTATACGACTCTTTACCGAAACATTCATACTACACCATTTTCTAATAACATAACGCAATTAATGTACGTTGTCTTACCCCCCGCCCTCCCTTAACTATGAATTTATAAACTTTAATGCCTCAAACTTTTTATTTCAAATTTCCAATTACTGGTTATACCATGAAAGCAAAAGATACTAACTCTCTCTAACTTCGTGAGCTATACAATTCATTTCAAACTGCTACTCTAAAACGAATTTTGCATTAATATCATCTTTCAAAACATGATTTTTAAGGTAAATTAGGATGTAAATATCTTTAACTCTGTGGTGTATATATATTTAAATTCTGATTTTTTAAAGTGAAAGGATCTCTCAATATTTTTTTTTCAATGGCCAGGCACTAGACTCTAGCACTAGAATCTACGTCGACTTACGTCGTTTTTGTCCTATGTACGGCCGAAATCGTGAACCATTTTGCCGTCCAAGGACGTTGCCCCAAGCGCTCCAGAGGGGGGCGGAACACACTGCGCCCACAACACACAACATCCATGTCTTACGTGGGACTCGAACCCACAACGTTGCGGCCGATCGATCGCTGGAAACGCTTGCCTTGACCGTTCGGCCACCACGTCGACTTAAATGAGCCAACAGCACACGGTGTTCCCAGGTGGTCACCCACCCAAGTACTATCCGCGCCCGATGCTGCTTAACTTCGGTGATCTAACGGGAATTGGTGTTTTCTGCACTGTAGAGCCGTTGGCTTATAGATCTCTCAATATTAACTTTCCTATTCAGTTGAACCATGGAGGTGATGGTCTCATCTCTGAGAGCCCAATACAGATTTCACGTTTAGTTTTTCCAGGAATTTAAATCTCATGACCATGGAATTATATCATGTTTTGGCAATGCCTTCGACCTGAGATATGAACCCTTTTTTTCCCCCGACGGGCCACACGGACTGAGAGTTGTCACTTATTAAATAGAATACAAAACTCATTTGTGTACTATAAAAACAAAAGATAATATCCAAAGAAACACTATAGAATTTCTAATTAAACCAGTGAATATAAATTTAAATGAAAATTTAAATTTCTGATTAAACCAATAGAAATTGAATATAAAGGTTTGTATGATTCAATTAAAATACTTATGATTTTCATCCATTTTTGTGACTTAAATAAAATTAATATTTATGAAATACTAGCAGCGATTACCCGGCGTTGCTCGGGATTTACCATGCAAAACTATGATAAAAATTACACCGGAACATATAGGGCCGATTGTGATATATTACCGCTGAATGTATCGCATTTTAGAGATGTTTAAATAAAATTAAAGTTAGAATAGTGTTTTATAATCAATGCTTTATGCATGATTGATCTTTCTTGTGATTTCTTAATACTTTTCGTTGTTGAGTAAGCCTGTGAGAAATAAACCATGGTGATAGTTTCCTTTTAAATTCATATCTCAAACCTGCGATTTTCAAAATTGTCTAATACGTTCAATAAACTCCCACAAAACTCAGTGTTGAGTAAGCCTGTGAAAAATAAACCATGGTGAAAGTTTCCATTTAAATTCATATCTCAAACCTGCGATTTTCAAAATTGTCTAATACGTTCAATAAACACCCACAAAACTCAGAGATTTAAATGACTTCCACGTTTTAAACCAGCAATGTCCAACCTTTTTCTTTGTGAATCATGAAGTTAGAGAGTAGAACTCCAAGGAAAAAGTGCCGTTTTTCACTAATATCTCGAGGTCGTAGAAACTCGAAACATGGCCTATGTTTTTTGTGGGGTGATTTCAAGACTACCAAGACAAATTTCATGAAATTCGGTTCAGCCGTTCTCCAGTTATGGTGGATCATACATACACACTTTTCTTTTTTATATATATAGATTTAATATTGATATATTGATGGCAAAAGAAATGTATTTTACGCTGCCTCTAAAATTCACGGACTCAGTACTTGTCTTTTGATAAGATGTTTTTGCAAGTAATGTGCCGCTAACGACATAAAAATTTGATGTGGGCAGAGCATGACTTTTTTTATATAATGCTATGAATTTACTACATATGCAGTATAAAAAATCTGATGTGGACAACACATGACTTTTCTTATATAATGCAATGAATGTACTAGTTTTACAGTTAAAAAATAATGTATAAGATCTATGCCGCTGTGCCTTTATCGTTGATTTGCGATTTTCCGGTTGACAAAATGTAAAACTATTTCAAAATACTCAATTACCTTATACTTCCCGCAACTCTAAATAAACAGTGATCAATATTGATAGCATCCTCAATAAGCGATATAGTCCCTATATTAAAATACCTTAATAATTACGTCATCAATTAGGCGTAATTTTCATTAATTTAACGTAATTTTTGCAATTTTGACGATACTTTTGTCAATCTGGGGCGAACTATCATCAAGATGGAAATACTTTGCAAAATTATTCGCTGAGTTTGCCAAATGCATTAACAATGTTACCGACAAACGGAAAGAAGAGGTTTTCTTATACACTAGAAGGTATGCCCGTCATATGATGGAAATCAGAATTTGGGAGACATTACTTCCAATTTGGCGTCATTTTTATCAATTTGGTACATTTTTGTCATTTTTGCAACATTTAAAATAGTCGCTAAGATTGCGACATCCCGCTAAATTTCCCGCCAACCGCTACGGACGGACGGACGGAGAAATGTGTTATTCTTACAAGCTTTCCCAGATATTGAACTGGTCGTCATTTTCATGGATTTAGCGTCATTTCTATTAATTTCGCAAATTTTTCGTTAATTTAGCAATATATAAAAAGTCGCCAAGTTGGCGATATTCCGCCAAAATTTTGCGTTATGGACGGGGATATAAATTATTCTTGTAGCAGATAAATGACTATTGGTGTCCAAATACAAAAGTATCTTTTCACATGAATCGAACTAGCTAGATTCACGAAAATGATGTCACCAAATTTATCGCATTATATTACTTATGAAAAGTGAACATATTTCACAGTAAGTGATATATTTTTTATTTTACATGACTTTTTGATAATTTTTTTTAATAATGTGCAATATCTCGAGAACGGGTCATGATAGCGTTCTAAAATTTATCTCAATCGTTTTCTACTGAAAAATTACATAAGAAATGACTATTTGCGTAAGTTTATTATATGTTATACTTTTTTGATGATTTTTTCAAATTTTCACTCGGAAATTAAGGGGGGGGGGGGGGGTTCTGAACGTTCGATTGCGTATAAAACAATACGCTTCCAGTGTTCATGGATTTTAATTTTTCTACCAAATTTCGTTCGAATCTTTTCACTTGTTTGCCAGTTATCGTCTCCACACACACACACACACTTTCACACACACTCACATACTTTCACACACACACACACACACACGCCAACGGCCCTACCATGCTGAAACCACCGGTTCTCGTTAGATCACCGAAGTCAAGCAGCAACGGGCGCGGTTGGTACTGGGGAGGGTGACCAACTGGGAACACCGCTTGCTGTTGGCACATTTCGGGCGCGGTAGTCCGGTGTTTTGCGCGCTGGATTTGCACGCTGCCACAACTACCGCAGTGTTCATGCGGAGTACGATCACGTTAAACATGTCCGTAAGTCCTTCAGAGAGGTTGGTGGTAGGAGAAGGATGGTACGGTCCCTGTGGATGCCTCCCCCACTGGGTTCCGGTCTAAATTGGGTGGCACTTCCCGGCCGTCCAAAAGGTTACCTTACACCTTTCTGGTAGGTCGGACGGTCTGGGTTGCAACAACAACACGCACACACACAGACATCATCTCAAAAATGTCTGTTTCGTGTTCAGGGATGCTTGAAACGTGCTTTCCCGTCGACAACTCGAATTCGAATTTTCGACCCCGTGACAATACTTTCCTTATACATTATATGTATATAAGGAAAATAAAAATAATTTATTCTTATAGTAGTTATGTATATTCTTTCCAAGATATTGAATTTTCGTCAATTAATCGCCATTTTCATTGATTTAGCGTCATTTTTAGCCATTTGGCAGCATTTCCGTTAATTTGGCAACATTTAAAAAAGTCGCCAAATCGGCGATATTCCACCAAATTCGTCATGAAAATCTCGCAAAGTGTTATGAATAAGTTATACTTATAGCAATTAAATGACTATTGGCGTTCAAAAAGAAAAGTATTACTCAAAATATCTTTTTTCATGAATGGAACGTGCTAGATCCACGAGAATGATATCACCAACTTTATTGTATGATATTACATATGAAAAGTGAACATGTTTCTCAACAGTTAATATTTTTTTTAATTTATGGGATTTTTTGAAAAATTTATTTGAAAAATGTGCAATATCTCAAAAACGGTTCATGCTAGCGTTCTAAAATTTATGTCAATCGTTTCGAAAGGAAAAATAGCATAAATATCTATTTGCATAACTTTAATAAATGTTTTGATTTTTTGATGATGTGTTCAATATTTCACTCGACAATTTAGGGGGATTCTGAACATGTGATTCTGTTTAAAAACGATAGGCTTCCAGTATTCACGCATTGTAATTTTTGTAGCAAATTTCATTCGAATCGCTCCATTCTGTCGTGAGTTATCGTCTCCAAAGGCTCACTGACACGCACACACACACAGACATCATCTCAAAACCGTCCGATTCGTATTCAGGGATGCTTGAAACGTGCTCTCCTGTCAAAAACTCGAATTCGAATTTTCGACCTCGTCACAATAATTTCCTTATATATATGTGTATAAGGAAAGTAAAAAGTAGTGCAAAGTACACGTGACCTTCATTTTACTACCTTAAATATGGAGACTGACCCTGAATATATTTTCCGAGTATCTTCTGTACTTATGGGCGGAATCACATGTAAATTCACATTTAGGATAATGCTGACATAGAAAATCCTATGTTGGCAAAAGAAAAGTCTTGCCATTTGAGTTTTTAGAAATAATAAGCGTTAAAATATGAAGATGACCCCTTATGCACTCTAGATTAACATTTATTTATCGTAAACAATTTTCTGATTCTAATTATACTTTTGGTTTAACTTTAAACGACCCAAGGAGCCGGATTCGGATTGTTTCTCTGGCTGAGGGAGGAAAACCAGAATGACGTTTAGACTTCGCCAAGCAGCCAGCATTACCTCTAATGATCCAAAAATCACTCACATCCAACTGAGGACCTTTTATCCCGAAACTAAAGAGGTCGCCAAAACAAAAAACCGGACCAAGAGCAAAACCAATAAATTAAGAGGGGATTACCGCCAGCAAGGGGCCAAACATAACCGTCCTACAAAAAGGACAGAAAATGACAGAATAATTTCGACGGGAGAGCACGTTTCAAGCATCCCTGAACACGAATCAGACGTTTTTGGAGATGATGTCCGTGTGTGTACGTGTGAAAGTATGTGTGTGTGTCAGTGAGTCTGTGGAGACGATAACTGACGAACAAATGGACCAATTCGAAAGAAATTTGGCACAAAAATCATAATCCATGAATACTGGAAGCCTGTTGTTTTTATACGCAATTGAATGTTCAGAACCCCACTAAATTTTCGAGTGAAATTTTGAAAAATATCATCAAAAAATTAAAACCTTTAATAAAGTTACGTATATGATCATTTCTTATGTACTTTTTCATTCTTTAGAAATTGATTAAAATAAATTTTAGAACGCTAGCATGAACCATTCTCGAGATATTGTACATTTAAAAAAATATCAAAACTCATATAAAATTAAAAATATATATCCTATTGTGAAATAAGTTCACTTTTCAAAAGTAATATCATGCGATAAATTGGGTGACATCATTCTCGTGGATCTAGTTTGTTCCATTCATGAGAAAATATACTTTAGGTAATACTTTTGAATTTGGACGTCAATAATCAGTTATCTGCTACAACAATAGCTTATTTCTCCGTCCATAACGCTTGACGAGAATTCGGCGGAATGTCGCCAACTTGGCGAATTTTTTAAATGTTGCCAAATTAATGAAAATGTCGCCAAATTGATAAAAATGACGCTAAATCAATGAAAATGACTACTAGATGATGAAATTAAAGTATTTTAAAGTATGGACTATATCGCTTATTGCGGTTGCCATCAATATTGATGATTGTTTAGAGTTGCGCGAAGTATAAGTTAATTGAGTATTTTGAAATAGTTTTACATGTTGTCCTGAAAGTCGACCAATGTTCAATTCAACGATAAAAACACAGCGCCTTTGATCTTATACGTTATTTTTGTATTGTCAAACTACTAAATGCATTGCATTATATAAGGGAAGTCATGTCCTGCCCACATCAGATTTTTTTAACACTTTACAACAGAGTTGAAAAGTGTTTATGACTTTGTTCATTCTGTCTGTCCGTCCGTTAGTACGATAACTGCCGTAAAAATGACTTAATCAAAATGAAATTTTAGTATGTTGTTCAGACGGTCTGTAGAACCTATGGGAATATAAATGAAAAATATTACCCAATTAGTTTTGGATTGAACCCGGGTCGAAAAAATGAAATACATTGAGCCCTATGGGACCTAATTTTTCAAACATTTTTTAATCGGATTTAAAATTCACAAATTGCTTCGAAAATTTTAGGTAATATTCAAATTGTGCCATAAAATATATAAAAAAAATTCAGCGAAATATATTCAGTAGTTTTTTAAATAAAATTTAAAATAATAATTACACCTCTTATATTAAACGATCACGTGACCATGATATGAAACGATCACATGACCTACTTCTCAAAATGATATATGGCATCCATCTTGTTTCACAATCGTGATTTTTTTAAGTTCTTTTTAATTCATATTGAGTGTTGTATCCGTCCTAAAACTACCTTATTTTTGCTTAAATTCTGAGCATCTACATACTGAAACAACGCAATGACAATATATTTGAGTTTAAATGCTCATCTAAATTTGATTATTTCTACGACTAAGCCTATTTTTCACCTATGTAAAATGTAAACAGCAAAATATATAGAATGAGTTGAATTAGAATTCCTGTATTTTTTAGCACAAAATAATTTAGTCCATGGAGTCTGCATGGCTGATATGAATGAAATATTAATTGATTTCATAAAGAGAAGGACGATTTTTTTCGATGAAGTTTCAAGCATAGAGTTTAATTTTTTGTAGCTCCATGGTCTTAAACAAAATGTTTAAATAAAATAAATTATTATAGTATTGTGATGAATGACATGAATGGGAGAAAGTTATGAATGAAATCCTGTTTTTATAGAGAGATCCAGGCGTGTTATTTTTTCTATGACGTCATTTGAATTAATTTCAGTTGTTTTAGATGAAGTTTTCAAATATAATAAATTATCATAGTATTATGATAATTCTAAAACTATTACCGAGGAATGTATAACATTTTAGAGATGTTTAAACCAGGCAATTTATATTTCAATGCCGTCATTTGAATGAAGTTCATTTTTTTCGATGAAGGTTTAAGTTTTCAAATATAATAAATTAATGCACTATTGTGATAAGTTTCAAAATATTACCGAGGAATGTATTGCATTTTAGACTTGTTTAAATAAAATTGCATTGAAGTTGGAAAGTGTTTCATAATCAATGCTTTAAGCATGATTGATCTTTCTTGTTTAAACTAATTTTTGTATGCTGATTTCAAATATGACACTTTTTTTGTATCACGTCAAGTTTTGGAAATATCGCATTCCTTGTTTATTGCTTTAATGTTATATTAATCAAACTTTTGATTCCGCAATTCATGCGGAATTTGTTGATAAATTGATGATTTTCTGATAAAAATATCCCTGTTTTTTGGGTCTCTGGAATAGTCGGGGCAGGGATGAACTTAGACTCGGAATAACTGGCTAGTAAGAACATCTTTGAAAGTTGGATAGAAAAATGTCATACTACAACTGCATTACTGTAATTACTATATTTGTTTGTTAGTCATTGTTACATTTTCAAAACTTATTACTTTCCTTATATACATAATGTATAAGGAAAGTATTGTGACGGGGTCGAAAATTCGATTTCGAGTTTTCGACGGGAGAGCACGTTTCAAGCATCCATGATCACATATCCAATATTTTTGAAGTGATGTCTGTGTGTGTGTGTGTGTCAGTGTGTCAGTGAGTCTGTGGAGACGATAGCTGACGAACGAATGAACCGATTCAAACGAAATTTGGTACAAAAATCACAACCCGTGAACACTAAAAGCTTATTGTTTTTATATGCAATCGCATGTTCAGAACCTCACTAAATTTTCGAGTGAGATTTTGAAAAAATAGTCAAAAAATCAAAACCGCTAATAAAGTTACGCTGATAGACATTTCTTATGTAATTTTTCATTAGAAAACGATTGACATACATTTTAGAACGTTAACATGAACCGTTCTCGAGATATCGCAAGTTTTTGAAAAAATTATCAAAAAGTCATATAAAATTAAAAGAAATATTTCCTATTCAGAAACATGTTCACTTTTCATATGTAATACCATGCGATAAATTGGGTGACATCATTCTCGTGGATCTAGCTCTTTCCATTCATGAAAGAAGATACTTTGAGTAATACTTTTTGTATTTGATCGCCAATAGTGATTTATCTGCTGTATGAATAACTTATTTCTTCGTCCGTAACGCTTGGCGAGATTTTGGCGACGATTTTGGCGGAATGTTGCCAACTTGGCGACTTTTTGAAATGCTGCCAAATTAACGAAAATCTCGCCAAATGGATAAAAATGACGCTAAATCAATGAAAATGACGACTAATTGTCGAAAATTCAATATCTTGGAAAGAATATAAGTATCTACTATAAGAAAAACCCATTTTTTTACTGTAAAAGTAGTAAATTCATTACATTATATAAGGAAAGTCATGTTTTGCCCACATCAGATTTTTTATCTTATAATTCTGAATACCATTTTTTTTTACCTTAAACCATTTATGCAAAGAACCCACTTTTTGCCCATTTTTGGACATTCAAAGTACTTTAGAGAAGAAACGTGAGGTGATACGTGAAAACTAATATCATTTTTGATTTCAGCATATCAAAATACCTTAAAATCAACTGTCAACTGTAAGTCAGCAAAAATTGTGTCGGCCTGTGTAATCTTAGCCACCGCAGCTGATAATACAAACCCGATAAAACATTTTTTATTAGATAACACGCGCTTAAAAAATTGATTTAACGTACGGGTAGAGGTAAGTGAAAAGTTCAGCTCTACCCAAAGTTGATTGCAAAATGGAATTCAGCTTGGCAGTGCGTTGATGTTCGAGCTCAGAAAGATAATGTGGCTTTCAAGTAATTTTTATGGGGAAAATCTTTCCCCTTTAAGATTTTATTGCTTAAATTTATATATTTTTTTGCGTCGACTGAAATCACTGAAAGCACGGTAAATTTTATTTTGTTTGTTTTGGGACCAGGTGTCCCTTTTTACTTTCACCTTCCCAAATGGGGGAGGCGCGTCTATGGTAATAGACGAAAACCTAAACTTTAACGAGGACAGTATCACAAAATTTCTCGATGAAAGACAAAAATTGAACTAGCTTATGCCAATGAAACTGACTAAATAACATTAATATTACGAGGAACTGATAAAAACATAAACAGCATAAAAACGACTGAATTTAGAAATAGTCAATAGGAACTAAAATTGGAAAAATACAAGGCTAATATATCGAGAACAGGACAATTCTACATCAAAGTAATCAAACTAGAAGATGCAATACAAATAGCAGAAATCAAAAATTTAACTGGTCTAAACTGTAAGATTCACATAGCGGAACAGGAAGATATCGCAAATACATCCTAAAAGAAGTGGAGATAGAGCAATCGGTTCAAGAAATTGCTGAAGATCTTGACTGGAAAAGCACCCCTTGGTACCAAATAATAAGATTCACAAAAGAGAAGGGCAAAATCAAACTACCAGTGGTGTTGATAAAAGAGTATGGTCAAACAATAAGCAAACACTGAGAAATTCTATTTAATAGATTCAGACCAACAATATACCGGGAAAATTCCAAAATATATAAAAAGTGCTGAAAAATCGGACGTTTTGCAGCAACTCTACAGCCAATGTGGATGCACACATAATAAAGATGAATACCAAGAAGACACAATCAAACGTCGAAGATGCAAGGAAGAACATCATGCCCTAAATAAAATATGTTCCATATTTCACCAGGAAAAAAAAACTAAAACAAAAAACTCTACTTCAAAATAAATTATAAATATAAGAATTAAACTCAAACAAAACATACGCCAATAAAGTCAAATCCCCCCAAAGAGAAACTATAGAAGTAGTAAATAAGGAATTAAACACCTCCTTAGAAATAGTAAAAATCTGATGTGGGCAACACATAACTTTCCTTATATAATGCAATGAATTTACACCTTTTACTGCCAAAAAAAAAAGCATAAAATCCACGGTAGTGTGTCTTTAACGTTGAATTGTACATTTGGCGAATTTCCGAATGACAACATATAAAACTATTTCAAAGTACCCAATTAATTTATATTTCTCGCAACTCTAAATACACAATTACCAATATGGATAGCAACCACAATAAGCGACATAGTTCACATATATTAAAATATTTTAATAAATTCATCAATTAGGCTTCATATTCATTAATTTAGCGTCATCTTTGCAATTTTGGATGATATTTTCTTCAATCTGGGGTGAAATATTGCCAAATCAGCGATACGTCGCTACATTATTCACCAAGTCCGCCAAATGCATGAACAAGTGTTACAGACAAACGGAGAGAAAAGCATTTATTATATACTAGAAGGTATGCCCACCATATTACGGAAATCAAAATTTGCAAAACATTGCATCCCATTTGGCGTCATTTTTATCCATTTGGCGACATTTTTGTTACTTTAGCAACATTTAAAGTCGAGCGGCGAAATAACGCCAAATTTCTCGCCAAGCGTTACGGACAGACGGACGGAGAAATGGATTATTCTTATAGTCTATTCTTATATTCTTTCCAAGCTATTGAACTTAATTATTTGTAATTTCATTGATTTAGCGCCGGTTTCATCAATATGGCAAACTTTTATCAATTGGGTGACATTTTCGTTAATTTGGCAAGCAACATCTAAAAAGTCAACAAGTTCGAGTTATTCTGACAAATTTCATCACCAAAATTTTGCTAAACGTTACGTACGGAAAAATATGTTATTCTTATAGTAGATACTTATATTCTTTCTAAGCAGGGGCGACAAATATGGGACGCGAGGGGGCGCGGTCGCGCCCCCAAATTTTTCTTATTCTGGACCAAAACTGAAAAGGCGTAAATAAATTCCAAGCGAATTCGGTGAAAAAAATCCCCATGATGATGTTAAATCATATCATAGAATCAATATTCAATATGAAATTATAGATTCAGTATCTAATGAAATTGAGACAAGATTTAATGAGAACAATATATCCGTTTTGTTTGCCCTTAGTTCAGTATTATCCAGATCAGATGTCGGAAAAGAAAAAGTTTCAACCATATGCAAAGTATATAACTTCCAGAAAGAGGAATTGCTATGTGAATTGCGACTGTTTTATTCAATGGTGAAAAATGTAAACATAGACCACCCCAATTTTAAAAGTCGCCTGGATTATTTTAAAGAGCGGATTTTAAAAAAAATGTGTTTCCTGTCATAACATTATTAGTTAAATTGTTTTTGACTGTGCCAATCAGCTCAGCCAGTTGTGAAAGGTCTTTTTCGTGCCTCAGGAGGTTGAAAAATTATTTTCGCAGTACAATGGTACAAGGAAGACTTTTATCTTTAGCTATATTAGCTATAGAACAGGATATACCACTGGATTATGATGATATTGTAACAAAATTTTCTCTTCATCCAGACTCTAAGAAACGGCTTTTAAAACTTCAATAACAGGTAAATAAATATAGATATTTGTATTTAGAAAAATTATGTTAACAACAATTATGTTAACACATTTATGTACAAAATTATGTTAACAACAATTATTTTTCTCAACATCAATTCAATTTCGTAATCCCCCCCTGCCCCCCCCCCCCCCTGTTAACAAACATTTTATTTATTTCATATTGTGGATTTTCATACAAATCTCGCACCCCCAAATAAAATGCTGAAATGCCGCCCCTGTTTCTAAGATATTAAATTTTCGTCAATTAGTCCAAATTTCCATTGATTTAGTGTCATTTTTAGAACTTTACAACATAGTTGAAAATCGTTTATGACTTTGTTCATTCTGTCTGTCTGTCTTTCTGTTCGCACGATAACTGCCGTAAAAATAACTTTATCAAAATAAAATTTTAGTATGATATTAAGACGGTCTGTGGGAGACATATAGGAATGTAAATGAATAATAAGACCCAATTAGTTTCGGATTGAACTCGGGTAGAAAAAGTGAGATACATTGATCCCTATGGGACCTAATTTTTCAAACATTTTTAAAGCGAATTTAAAATTCGCAAATAGCTTCGAAATTTTAAGGAAATATTCAACTTATTTTAATATATATATATATATATATAAAATTTCAACAAAATATGTTCCGTAGATTTTTAAAATAAAAATTTTAAATAAGTGCACCCGTATTATAGGAAGAGATCAGATGACCCACTTCATAATAAAATATTGCATTCATCATTTTTCCAAGTGTCAAAATAGTGATTTTTAAAGTTATTTTTAATTTGTGTTTATTGTTGCATCCGTACTAAAACCGCTTTATTTTTGCGTACTTTCTGCTCATAATCAATGCTTTATGCATGATTGATCGTTCTTGTTATCAATTTGGCGACATTTTCGTTAATTTTGCAACATATAAAAATGTTGCCAAGTTGGCGACATTTCGCCAAATTCATCGCCGAAATCTCGTCAAGCTTATGGGTGGAAAAATAAGTCATTCTTATAGTAAGTAAATGGCTATTTTTCGTTAATACAAAAGTATTTCCCAAAGTTTCATTTGTTATGAACGGAACGAGCTAGACCCACGAGAATGTCACCAAATGTATTGCATGATATTACATATGAAAATGAACATATTTCACAATACTAGTTAATATTTCTTTATTTGTGATTTTCTGATACATTTATTTGAAAAATGTACAATATCTTGAGAATGGCTCATGTAAACATTCTAAAGTTGCGTAACTTTTCGAAAGGTTTTGATTTTTTGGTGATTTTTTCAACATTTTATTCAAAAATTTATGGGATTTTGAATATTCAATTGCGTTTAAAAACAATAGGCTTCCAGTATTCACTGGTTGAAGATCCAGGCCGTCCGATTTATCCGAAGACTTGAGCAGCTAATTGGGCAGCCGAAGTATTCACGGGTTGTAATTTTTGTATCAAATTTCGTTGAATCGCTCCATTCGTTAGTGCGATATCGTCTCCAGAGACTCACTGACACACACATACACACACAGACAACACCTCAAAAACGTTTGATTGTTATTCAGAGATGATTGAAACGTGCTCTTCCGTCGAAAACTGTAATTCGAATTTTCGATATTATACTATACATAAGGAATTACATTATACTATATATAAGGAAAGTAAAAAGCGTGGAGGAAAAGTTATAAATCCACAACGCCGAAAACGAACAATTGAAGAAAAGAATACAGCAAATAGAAATAAAACAGGGAGAAAAAGAAAAGTAAAAGGCAAAAAAAAAGAAAACACTCAAGACCATAAGCCTTAGGGTTGGTCGTGTGGTCTGGGCCTTCAACAATATATCAAGAAAATCAAAACCTTAGAAAATACGATCCAAGAACTACTTATACAGACTCTCAAGGGCAAAAAGAAATCTCACACCTCTATGTCCTGTCCCTGCAAAAAAAATATTTCTGCTAGACTTCCAAATACGGGAAAATCTCCCACTTACCAGGAACATAATCACAAACGCCGCCCCCCCTTCGTCCTCTTTTGGACCCATCCGCAACCCATTTGAAATTCTTTTTACCAAGACTGGTATAACTGTATCTATTATTTTCATGGCGAACCATCTTTGCTTTCTCAAACTAATTGATGACCTCCGACCGGACGTCATCACCTTGCAAGAAGCCTGGCTCAACAAAAATTGTAATATCCCAAACTATGATATCTCTCGAAGAAATTGAACATGTACCCAAAAAGGTGGCGGATTGTTAATAGCTACTAAACAAAATATTACTGGGAAGAATATAACTACCTAAAACAACCTACCTAATATGGAAATTCAACAAAAAAAATTTCACCTTGGAAAGAAAGAAATAAAACTTATGAATGTTTACAAAAGACTGGGACCATTAGCAGAAAAAGAAATTAACACGATTGACTCAATGTGGAAACAGACAGATATCTTATGCTGTGAATTAAATGCCAAAATAAAAAAATCTGGGGAATTCGAATAATAATCAAGCGGGTGACAAGCTTTTAGAATAGGTAAACAGAAAACACTGTTTCATCATCAACAAAAACAAGCCTACCTTTAACAGATGCAATAGATATAAATCTGGTCTAGACATTACTTGTGTACCTCGAATCTCATCGACAAATGCGAATGGAATACGTTCGATTCTGCATGGGAAAGTGATCATTACCCGATTGTTACTGAAATCAATTACCACATAGTAAAAGTTGAAAAAATCACACAAAGTATCTATACAGACTGGAACAGGTATAAAAAAAAACTACTTAAAAGAAGAAGAAACCAAGGAGGAAGAAATCATCTCGGAAACATAAAACAACGAATTAATGAACGCCATTAAAAAAGTGAAACAAGAAAGCACCAACAAAATTGCTATGAAATACATTAGGCAATCAACCCCATGGTGGACAAACAAATGCGCTAAATACAGAGTAAAAATCAAGAGAACCGATAAAAGAAATACAAGAAAGATCAATCATGCATAAAGCATTGATTATGAAACACTTTTCAACTTCAATGCAATTTTATACAAACATATCTCAAATGTGATACATTCCTCGGTAATATTTTTAAAATTATCACAATACTACATTAATTTATTATATTTGAGAACTTCATCGAAAAAAATGAGCATTGAAATATAAATTGCCTGGTTTAAACATCTCTAAATTGCGATACATTCCTCGGTAATATTTTTAAAATTATCATAACACTACAATATTTTATTATATTTGAAAACTTCATCGAAAAGAAATGAACTTTATTCAAATGACGTCTCGAAATAAAAATCGCCTCTATATAAAAGCAGCATTTCATTCATTAACATTTTTCCAATCGTTTTATTCATTACAATACTATAATAATTTATTTTATTTAAAAACTTGAAAAATTGTTATCTACCGTATTTATTTTAAAATGTAAAACGTTTCTTATATATAAAATAATTAAACTCTTGGAAATATATTTATTATATAATACATCTTTTTTCTTTCTGGAGGATATAACGAGAGTTAGAATTTAATTGAATTTGTTTTTCTCCCTATATAAAAGAATTTTTATTTAAAAAACTACCTAATATATTTTACTGAATTTTTTTATATATTTTATGGCATAATTTGAATATTCCCTAAAATTTTCGAAGTAATTTGTGAATTTTAAATTTGCTTAAAAAATATTTGAAACATTAGGTCCCACAGGGTTCAATGTATTTCATTTTTCAATCCGGGTTCAATAAAAAAAGAATTGGATGATATTATTCATTTATATTCCCACAGGTCCTCCCACAGACCGTCTGAAAACATACTAAAATTTAATTTTGATAAAGCCATTTTAACGCCAAATATCGTGCTAACGGACAGACAGACAGACACAGAATGAACAAAGTCATAAACACTTTTCAACTTTGTTGTAAAGTGTTAATAACAGATCAAAACTGGATCGACTACAAACATTGAATCACAGAATACTGATAAGTTATGAGAGAAGCAAAATAAACATTTTGGATAAATAACCTAGAGAAAATAAACACTTTGAAAGGCTATTACAAACTTTTTAATAACATAAAATAATGAAAATACAAAAGAAATGAAGAAAACAACAACGTAATCCTATATAAAGAAAAAGAGATCACAGAAACAAGCGAACAAGCGGAATGTTTTCTAAAGAAATACAGTGAATAAAAAAAAATCAACTATCAAGAAAATAAAAATCCTGGAAACATTGAAAATATTTCCATAATTAGTAAACAAGAAATATAAATAGCTATAAAAGTACTAAAAATAAAACTCCAGGTCCGGACTAAATCAGCAAAAAGGACATAACGAACCTCCCGGAAAGTTACCAAAAAATCAGTTTTTAAATTAGTAAGAAAATCTATCCAACAAAACGAAATTCCCACGGCAGGGAAAATAGCAAACGTTCTCCCAATCATCAAACCGGGGGAAAATAAGTTATTACTTGACAGCTATTAGCCGATCGCTATCGTATGTATTCAAGGTAGCAGAAAGAGTAATCCTCAAAAGGCTCAAATGGCGGCAAAGTATTTAAATAAAAGATGTATGGATTTAGATTAGGAAAGGACTCAACTCAATGCCTTACTGATATGAGTCAAATAATTAGAAGTTTCAGAAACAAAAATTAACGTACTATAATTATAGCCTACGACATCAAAAATGCCTACGACATCATCGATAGAGAATTGTTAATTAAGAAAATCACCGACCTCAATTGTCCGGATACATTTGTTATTTTTGTGGATTGTAAATTTTTCTCATTATCATTTGATATAGCCATATGAAGGTATTATTACTTTTAGCCATATTGCTATCACTTTCAACTAGCAATAATTTAAATTGAAAGTTATTTTTACGATAGAAAACAATAATGTTGGTTTTATAAAATTACGAAATAACTTATAAATAGGTCACAGTAAAATATATCTAGAAAGCACTCAATGTAATAAACAAAAAAAGAATTAGCTGGTGTTAACTTCAAAATAAATATTTATCTAATAAATTATTTTAAAATATTATGATTTATCAATCACGATATGATGCCTTTGGTGAAAAATACCTTATTTTTCATCTGATAGCTTCCTGAAATAAATAAATGTTTGCATATATTTTGAACTGTTTTGATAAAATATTTCTTTTATTTTTAGACCAGAAGCAATCCTTGTAAATGTTTCATCAGCCATCTGAAAATTGGTGTAATTTTTGCAACGGTTAACTGCAATGTAGTAAATAATTTTTGCATTGGTTCATCATGGCATCAATAGATTCTGTGGTAAATAGCCTTGATATCGTGTATGCTGAATTTTATTGTTCTGTTATTCCGGCTATTTATGATATGAAAAATCATCAATTTATACGAAAAGTTACAACTTCTTTGAAAAATATAAGGCAATTGAAACATGGATTGGATAATTTGGATGATAAGTATTTTTTTGCCCATGTCCCGTACAACGAGTCTTCTGTCAGATGTGCCTATATGTACGCATACAGTGTTATTCATTCCAAAATGATTTATTTTCATTTTTCTTGCTTCTTAAAGAACAATATAAGCGTTTTTTCTCCATATTTGACTGACAACAAGTTACCATTATGTTGTCTAGGTGGTGGTCCTGGTATAGAAGCCGTTGCTATTTCCAAAGTGATATATGATTTAGTCTTAAAATCTAGCTCTGAAACTGAACTGCCATTACTGAATGTATACATTACAGTTGTGGATATATGTCCAGCATGGAAAACTGAAGTCCTAGCAGTTGTAGATGCAGCAAACACAAATCAAAGCTTGTTCGACATGAAGCGGATAAAGTTGCATGCAAAATTCATTCAAGCTGATCTGCTGAAACCCTTTGAGAGTGATTTACAAGAAATCAGGGAAGCTAATGTCGTTACACTGATTAAACTAGCTAATTCTGTTAATGAAACAGCTTCCTGTGGAATCATTGCAAAACTTAAACACCTGGTAGAAGTAAGTCAAAATTTTGAAATATTTGAAGTTCCTTAAAATATATGTATGTAAGTATTTATGTTATTAGCTGTGTGTCATGTCAATGAGGTGCTGTGGATTTAAATTGACGTTCTATTCTTATGTAATGGGTGTGCTCCAATCCCCAAGGTAGATTTTGGTTTTTGTTGTCTTACTAAGTAGAAAGTAAAATAAAGTAAAGTAAAAGAAAACGTCTGCACTTGTTAACGGCATCCTGCCGGAAAATGCAGCTCATAGGTTTTATGTATTTTACCTATAACTTAAATAATTGAAATTTGTCTAATAGATGTTATAATTTACCAGAAATAAGGGAAAGTCAAAGTTACATATTAGACACATTCGCATTTATCTTAATTTGAAGTGAAACTGTAGAGTCCACTTCGATAATAAGAGCTTGCAATTTCGTCCCAGTAGCTCAATGGTAGATCGTCGGCTGGCCAGTTTGAAGATCCAGATTTCGATTGAAAAATAGCCGTGATACAATTTTTGTGTTCGTGATGTTATTAGCTCTCTCGGGGGTGGGGGCAAGTTACCCCCTGAAGGGTACATCATCAATCGTATCAATTGAAAGATTTTTCAAATCCTTTAAAATTAAAGGTAACATGATGTACTTGTGATCATTTAAAACAACGATACAGATTTCTCAAAATGTTTCTTGTAAAATTTGCAATAAATAGATAAATAAATAAATAACAAGTTGTTTAAATTTGAATTCTAGTATGAGAAAGTCGGGTTGAGCTACATTTCAGTTAATTTTTTTTTTTTTAAGTTTTTTTACTAAGTTTTAGAAAACCAATGTTTTAACACGCATCATCATCATCCTTCTCGTCGTGCCTAAGTGGCACTTAAGCCTTTCAGCTTAGATTCCCAAACACGGTGATCGCGTGCAGCAGCTTTCGCTTCAGTCCAGCTCGCCCATCCCGCCTGGTTTATCTCACTTTTCACCAACCGTCTCTAAGTTAACTTCGGTCTACTTCTTGTCCGCCTGCCCTCAGGTGCCCAGTCCAGGGCAACGGCAGGAATGCTGTCCAATGGCATTCTCAAAACATGGCCTATCCATTTCCATCTTCGATATTTGATGTCATATTCAATGGGCTTTAAATTGGTCCTTTTAGATAAGTTCTCATTTGATATTGTGTTAGGCCAAAAAATTCCCAGTATTCTCCTAAGGCACTTGCCCTGCCAGGCATTAAGTTTGGCACTTTGGAATTTAGTCACTTTCCATGTTTCTGCTCCATATAACAGTACACTCTTCACTAAGGCATTAAACACATTTTGTTTAGTCTTGAGCTTTATCTCAGAAGCTCTCCACACTTTGTTGAACCCACGAAAACATTTTTGGGCTTTATCAATTCTAATTATGATCTCCTCATCAGGTCCACCCGTTTTTCCAAACATGACACACCAAGGTAGGTAAACGTACCCACATCTTCAATGGGGTCATTATCCAAAACAATACTGTTTGATGATTTTTCTTTTAATCTCAATACTTTAGTTTTGTTAGACCAACCTCTTTAGCAAGTTCAGCAAAAACCTTGGTTTTCTGCTGTAAGTCATCTAATTTCGAAGACATCAAGGCAGTATCATCAGCAAAATCTAGATCTTCCAATACTGATGTGAAGTCCCATCTGATGCCTCGCCTCTTATTTTTGTCAGTTCTTTTCATGATCCAGTCAATTACTATTATAAATAATAGTCCTGACATCACGCATCCCTGTTTAACACCAGTCTCAATTAAAAAAAGTTTCTGTTAAGTATCCGTTCACCTCTACACAGCATTTGCTATTTTTATATAGCTCAATGATAATATTGATAAATTTTTGTGGGATACCATAATTCCCTAAAATTTTCTACAACGTTACTCTATTGATTGAATCAGACGCTTTGCGGAAATCAAAAAAATTCAGGTACAGAGAAGCATTGAATTCAATGCTTTGTTCAATAATATTTCTGAAGGTGAAAATTTTTTGTGTTGTTCCAACACCGCTCCTAAATGCAGTCTGTTCTTCTCTCAACATACCGTCCACTTCGCTTTTTAGCCTGTTGATAAGGACTCTTCCAAAAACCTTTGCGGGTATAGACATTAAACTGATTCTTCTCCAATTATCACACACCGATAAGTCCCCCTTTTTTGGTAACTTGATAATGGTACTTTCTTTCCATTTTCCAGGACTCTTTTGGTTTCCCAAATTTCATTAAACAGGGTTTTCAAAAATTCTGCTGTTACCTCTACGTCTATTTTCAGCATTTCAGCGGCAATAAGATCACCTCCACAGGCTTTATCAGAATTCAACACCTTCAAGGCGTCTTTAATTTCGCACAGCGAAATTTCTTCTGTGGTTTAACACGCATACTGTGGTAAAAATATGTCGTATTTTCAAACTGTTTATTAATCAAGAATGCATTGATATTGGTTAAAATATATATTTCCCCTTAGTGGGGTCCACTAAAATTTTTCTCTGAACTACTGAACTGTTTAGTTCAACAGTATTCTAATACTTACATCTTACCCACACACAAGTAGTTTCCACAGATTGGTTCAGGACTCCTTTGGAGATTCACAGAGTTGATTTGAACGTTTTTGTAAAAAAATTCTGTAATGCTATTGTTTCTTTTTATAAAATTTTCAAACAATAAAAAGCATATCATAGATAATTAGGATAACCGCAATTTTCACAATTAAATGAATCATTTTTATGAATATATAATATGCTGAATTAATAAGGTGCAATGACGTTATACATTGAAGTAATAAGTTACGATTACGTAATGTATTGTGTAAATATTAGGTAATATATGGAATTATTGTATTATGCTTATACAAATGATGTCATTAAGGTATGATTACGTAATACATTAAGTCATCATTACGTAATATGTTGAGTTATTAAGTTGTGATTAAGTAAAATATTGAATTAAATTACGACTTTATAATATAATTGATTTTAAGTTATGATTATGTAATATTATCAAAGTCCAAACTGGAAATGCGCTACTTTTGGAACTTTACCTAAAAGGTTGGTAGTAAAAATATTTTGTAAACTAAGTAAAAAAATATGTGTGAGTTAGGATTTGAGAGTTAAAAAGTTTTAAAAAATACAGATATACGTAATTATTGCGTCTTTGCTTCAAAAATAGCATAACTCATATGAGGAGATTATTCAAAAAGTGAAGAAAGCTATTTTAAAGAGTGATAATGATATTTTAGATTTCAATTTTCCCAACCTTAACTACAAATGTCGACATTTTACATCTGCTGGATACAAAAGTATCAGGTACTGTATTAAATTGTCATTTTAATAAACATTATTTTACACACATAATTCTTACAATAAGCATAAATATTGCCTGTTTTGATTCATGAAGATTTCTTTTTATCTTTTCCATAAAATGAAATTTATATCTAGCGGATCAATTATGATGAAGAGTTAGTACATTTATGAAAATTGATTAGGTGATATTTTAATAAATTAGACATTATAATGATAATTAAAAAAATACACGTTTTGAGTTGTTGCTTTTGAAAGTAACAGCGTGAAAGTAAAAGTGTAGAAGTAGTAACAGTAGAAGTAACAGTGTATAACAGAAAGGAACAGTATAATATATGGAATACAGTAGGAGTAAGTAAATACAATCTTTTGCTATTTGTATTTAAAAAAAAAAAAAGTTGAAAAAGTTACAGAATTTCTATAAAGGACATTACGCTGTCACTAGAGCTATATAGGGGAAATTTCACTGGAGCTGTAAATGGCCCGCTTTCTAACAACATTTTTTCTTTCTTTCAGAACGTGGTTGAATGCATGGAGGAAGGAAGCTGTTTATTTTTGCTGGATAGTGCTGGAGGGCCAGTGTTCAAGCAATTAGCCAGAAGTCTACCGAAACATCAGATTTCCATCAATTCAGGAAGTTTATTGCACGAAAAACATTGTCTGGATGTAAAGATCCTACAGGAGATTGAAATTCTTTTCAGTCAGGAAAAGAAATCGATTGTTACCATTCCCACTAGATTGACAACCGTCTCCTCCCGCTTCTGGGTTAAAGCAGAAGTTAAATTTAGACGCGTCAAAGAAAAAGTAAAGGGCAATAAAATGTCTTCCGTAAATGAATTAGAGGCAGATGTCGATCCACTAATTCAAATTGCGTCCGCCATTGAGTCAACTGGCTTCAAAAATCCAGAGGGAAGGGATGTACAAATTACGCCCAATGCCATATCGAAAAAACAGCGGGAAAAAACTACAGAAAGAAATGGCCAAAATTGAATCTGCATGTGCACCAATTGCCTCTATAAAGACAGAGGAAGAAAATTTACAAACTCCTTCAAAAGCGATATCAAATAAACAACGAAAAAAGCTGCAGAAAGAAATGACCAAAATTGAATTTTCATGTGCACCAATTGCTGCTATAAAGAGAGAGGAAGAAAATTTACAAACTCCTTCAAAAGCGATAGCAAAGGAACAACAGAAAAATATACGGAAGGAAATGTCAGAAATCGCATTCTCAAATGAAAGCTCCTTTACAAATTCAGAGGAAAAATGTCAAAAATAAGGAAAAGCGTTGTCTTAAATTTGTCTCTGTATTAATCTCAATAACTGAACAAGTACAACGTGAGCTTATCCATAACTGATATTACATAAATGAAGGGAAAGCTGTGGAAAGTATATAAATAACTATTCCAATAAAACTGTTAAGAAGACATTTAAGAATTAAGACGTTTTAGAATTAAGAAATAAAAGAAATATGCCTTAAATTATGTGACAGTGCTGTCCTTAACTAGCTTGATAATAGATTTTAAATTTGACTGCTACAACTTTGATGTTTAGTACCCACTGTGGATAATAAACTTTCATGATTCAAATTAAATCGCTGAAACTTTTGCAACGAAGTTTAAAAATAAAATCTTTGTTAAAAGTAGAGCATAAAACAAATTATTAATGGTATCCACTAGCATCAAGACAAAAAACAGCCTCTTTCAGAGTAAAAATACACCAATAAAGGCAAAAAGACGTTTATTGGGCAATAACTTTTTTGCCTTTGTTGGTGTGATTGCTCATTATTGTATCTTAACAAAAAGATGCAGTTTTTTTTTCTTCGAAACCGGTTAATGCAACACAGAGTCAAAAAATTAGAATACTCGAAAAAAATGAGTTTTGAAAAAAGAGGCTTTTTATGTATCGCTTATACAAAAAGTAATTTCAAAGTGTATAAACTTCATATTGTAAGAATCTTAAAATATCAATAAAGCAATAAAACTTCATATCGATCAATAAAACTTCATTATGTAAGAATCTATATAATTTGTTGAATATTTTAGCATAAAAATTAACGGAAATAATAAAAAAATGAAAATGGTTATTCGCACTTGGAAAAAATCAAAATAGTGGAATAACATTTATCTGGTTAAAACTATTAGAATAATGCTTTGTAAATCACCTTATTTAAAAAAAAATAAAAACAGCGATTGTTTAATATATTGTAGCATCGCCTTTACATTTTATAGCAGCACGAACTCTATTTGGCAAGTTAGTTACAAGTGGCTCACTAAAAAGTCGCCATCACACATATCTTCCGACCACGGTATCATCGAATTCTCAAGGATTTCTTGATATATTTGAGAGTTAATCCTTTCGTAAGTGACACATAGCCTTCCAGGACTATTTGCAGTCATGCAACCCCATGCCATTACACTGGCTGCAAATTTCACTGATCGCTTCATGCATTCATTGTGCGGCAACTGAATAGAAAATAAAAGAACTTAAATTATGATTGACATTAATTATCATTATCATCATTACGTTGTGCGTTGTGTTTGTGTAATAAGGTAAATGTGTCCTTATCAAAATTACTATAATTGGACTTACCTTTGATGCCTTCACTAAGGATGGAACATGTAAACTCCCGGTTCTCAAGCCGGAGAGACAAACACACAAGATATAAATAAGCACACTTATCTAAATTGACCAATTTATTTAATATTTAAGATTATAGATATTTATTTATGTCTGGATTATTAATACTATTATATTATATCTAGTACTAACAATATTTCATTAATAAACATATTGCACACATAAATATAGTTGATACATATATTTAGACACTTTCTTTTAATTTACCGAAACTCAAAATAGTTATTTTAGTTTAAAATACAAGAACTCGTTATTACGACATAGATTCGTACAAACTAATTGTTCATTATTAGATAACCGTAAAATTGTGTGCCTTCCATGCTAATTAGTGACAAGTGAAATACATAAATACCTATGGTTTCTTGCCTTTCAACACTTATTCGCGCAAACACTATGCTGTAAGATTCTATTGCACATCACACTTCTAAACCATGCTTTCTTTTAGCGTGCTCACTGTATATATTTTTGCACTAAACCAAGAGACATGTTGTTCGTTTGTTCGAAAATTCAAGCCTGCCGAACTCTCTTGCACTTTTTTATTTTCTCCTTTGGTTTCATACCACTTCTCCCATTTGTCGTTTATGCAGAAGGGGATGACCGCTTGTAACTAACTTGCCAAATAGAGTGCTGCTATAAAATGTAAAAGCGATGCTACAAAATATTACCTTTGATGCCTTCACTAAGGGTGGAGCATGTAAACTCTCGGTTCTCAAGTCGGAGAGACAAAAACACAAGATATAAATAAGCACACTTATCAAAATTGACCAATTTATTTAATATTTAAGATCATAGATATCTATTTATGTCTGGATTATTAATACTATTCATAAATCCATTGTTATAATATATCTAGTACTAACAATATTTTAGTAATAAACATATTACACACATAATATAATTGATACATATATTTAGACACTTTCTTTTAATTTACCGAAACTCAAAATAGTTCTTTTAGTTTAAAATACAAGAACTCGTTGACTGTGTTGCAAATCTATTGCGAATCTATGATTGTGTTGCAATTGGTTTCCTCTGTTGCATTTAGATAGCTCATTATCTTTCTTGGCATTTGTAATTGGGAGTGTAACATGTAGTACAAATATTGTACTACAGTTTGCAATAACCCTCCAATTATTTAACCTCTGTGTGAGTCCTGTAGAGGAATTATTAATTAATATTTTACCCAAAGGATGACACCAATGTAACATTAACAATAACATTTATTAAAAAACATAAATCTTTAACTACTCAATTAGAACAATTTATCATATTATTACTTAAATGCCTTACAACAATTCCTCTCATTAATTATTGCGGCGGAGGGGCTATGTGAGACCAGTACTATTAAATTTATTTAAAATGTATCTATGACCTTTGATTAATGATGGGCACATACCTCCAACTCTGTTTTGTGTTTTGTCACCGCCACGTAAGTTGCCGATCAACTCACTGAAATAACTCGGTAGTATTCTTTCACCGACTCGTGATATTGACGATAACTTTTACTCATGGCGCGCACACCCGCACTTATTGCTTTCTCTTATTATCTGCACAAGTCATACTTTTCATGTCACCATCTAATGTCACAATGCTTATAATACACGTCGTGTCTGTTAGTCATAATGTTACATCACCATCTGATACCTTGTTGCTCATCATAATAGTCGAACTCCTTCTTCAGTCACGTCTTAGTAATTGTCTGTCTGTTATTCTCGGGTCACCGGTTGTGGCTCTCCTCCTTCTCGGGGTCGTCATTTTCCTCCTTGCTTTCATTTGAAGCATTCAATGTGACGTAACAAGCTTATTTTTCCATTGGTTACTTTTTTAACCAATGGGATCATTCTACATCTTTGTTGGGGCCAGCTCGGCCCTTCTGTCTTTGCGCCCCTAAATTTATGATTTTGTGACCTCTAGGTTCACGTGTTGTAAAACCCGGCGTCATCCATACTTGCAGTATTGTTTGTCGTCTTGGCCACAATAAATTACACATATAAACCTGTCTCAGCAAATGTGAGATTTATTTCTGGTCTCACACCTTGTAATATGCTTCTTGCTTCATTCATCATGCACGTACACCTTAAGCACCATATGATACACAGAGCATGATCTCATCACTGAACAATACCTTTTTCCAGTCATCCACGCTCCATAAAAACTTTCTTTGCACCGCTTCACTCTGTCCCTTTTCTGTTTACTAGTCATGTGAGGCTTCATCTTTGGTAAACTAGAATAAAATCTAAGTTTATGGAGGCGTCTTAGTGTTGTATATTTACATACATCAACACCGCGTTCTTTCCACTTCCGATGCAAATACCTTACACTTCTAAAACGATTTTTCTTAGCAATATTATTTTGCTTTCTATCATCTCTCTGAGTAGTTTTTGGCTTTCGGCCACTATTCAGACGATTGTTTTCAAAATATCCATCGTTAAAATACTGCTGTATTGCTCTACTAGCACTAGACTGAGAACATTTTAAGTAACTGGCGATATATTGCTGATTACGGGCTTGTTTATGCAAATCAACAATACATTTTTTGTAAACGCCGTTATTTCAGACGAACGATCCATGTCTCACACAAAATGAACAACAACAAAAAAAAAACCACGAAAGTCACGCAGAAGCTAATTTTATGCTTAATGTATGCAATTTTATGAACCATTCAGGAAAATTCATAAGTATTCTGATTTTTTGAACCACCAATTTTAGTATTCTAATATTTTGAATGATCAAAATCATTGTTAAAACCTACAATATTTGCTCGAAATTAAACCTTTAAAAAACCCTCGAAATTAAGTTTTAATTTACTTTAATAACATGTAAATTTATTAAAATATCAACCGCTGTTCTTTTTCAAATTTACTACGCTGAAATGAAGCTAAATACAATTCAAATTACACATGAAATGCCCAATTCTAATATTTTGACTCAGAGTTGTACTTTTACTAATTCCTTAAGTAGTAACTTATATACATATTATAATGTATTAGGAAAGTATTGTGACTGGGTCGAAAATTTGAATTCCAGTTTTCGACGGGAGAGCACGTTTCAAGCATCCCTGAACACGAATTAAACGTTTTTGAGATGGTGTGTGTGTCAGTGAGACTTTGGAGAGGAAATCTCAGGAACGAATGGAGCGATTCGAACAGAATTAGGTATAAAAATTACAATTTGCGAATACTGAACGTCTATTGTTTTAAACGCAATCGAATGTTCAGAACCTCTCTAAATTTTCGAGTGACATTTTGAAAAAAATCAACAAAAAATCAAAACCTTTAATAATGTTACGCAAATAGTCCTTTCTGATGTAATTTTTCATTGGAAAATGATTGACATAAACGTCAGAATGGACCGTTCTTGTGATATTGCACATCTTTCAAATAAATGTATAAAAACATCATATAAAAAATATTAACAATTGTGAAATATGTTCACTTTTCATATGTGATATCATGCGATGAATTTGGTGACATCCTTCTTGTGGATCTAGCTCGTTCCATTTATTAGAAAATATATTCTGGGTAATACTTTTGTATTTGGATGCCAATAGTCATTTATCTGCAATAAGATTAACTTATTTCTCCCTCCATAACGTTTGGCGAGATTTTGACGACGAATTTGGTGGAATGTCGAAACTCAGCGACATTTTTAAATATTGCCAAATTGATAAAAATGACGCTAAATCAATGATGAAGTTCAATATCTCGGAAAGAACATAAGAGTAGACTATAAAAATAATCCATTTCTCCGTCTGTCCGTCCGTAACGCAAAGCGAGAAATTTAGCGGGACATCGCCAACTTGGCGACTATTTTGAGTGTTACCAAAGTGTCAAAAACGTAGTCAAATTGATGAAAACAACGCTAAATGAGCAGCAGTTTCGCAAATTCTGATTTCCTTCAAATGGCGGGCATACCTTCTAGTATATAAGAAATGATCTTCTCTCCGTTCGTCTGCAGCACTTGGCAAAGCATTTGGCGAATTTAGCGAATAATTTAGCAATGCATCGCCAAAGTGGTGATATTTCGTCCTTAGATTGACAAAAATATTGTCAAAATTGCAAAAATGACGTTAAATTAATGAAAATTATGCCTAATTGATGAATTTTAATATATGGACTACATCGCTTTTTGAGGATGTTATCAATATTGATAATTGTTTATTTAGAGTTGCGCGAAATGCAAGTCAATTGGGTACTTTGAAACAGTTTTACATATTGTCCTCTGGAAAATCGCTAAATGTACAATTCAAAGATAAAAACACAGTACCGTGGATATTACACATTATTTTTTTATTATAAAAGTAGTAAATAAATTGCATTATATAAGGAACGTTATGTGCTGCCCACATCAGATTTTTTTATAATATATTTCAAATTTGATTGCTTTACATCTTTGTCTTTAAGTAGCCACTGTGGATAATAAATTTGCATGATTTAAATGAAATCGCTGAAACTTCTGACACAAAGTTTAAAATTGAAAGCTTCGTTAAAAATGCAGCATAAAACAAATTAGTAACGGTATCAATTATATCAATGGTATCAAAACTCTAAAAGTTTTAATTTTCAAAGACCTTCCTTTAATCCTTTCGATGATTTCTAGACAGTGGACGGTTTTTATTGGGCACTGCTATAGGGGTAAGTGCATTGTTGTGCGCATACGTAGCACACACTTTGAAACTAAATGATTGGAATTAAAACGAAATGGGGAAATCATTTTGGTTCAAAATAGGCGATTTTATATTGAGGAGTATTATCGAGATCTGTATTGTATAAGTCTAGGGCTTTTCTGGAACCGGATAACTCCGCGTAATTGGTTCTAGTATTATAATACATTTTTCTATATAGTATACTAAACAAATTATACATAAATTATAAGTATATAGTATTCATATTATAAGTATATAGTATATAGTGTTCATACTATGAGTATATAGTATATACTTATAAATTAAAAGTATAAATTATAAGTATATACTATAAGCATATATTATTCTATATAGTATTCTAAATAAATTATAAGGAATTACATTATATTCCCTATATAATGTATAGGGAAAGTATTGTGACGGGTTCGAAAATTCGAATTCGAGTTTTCGACGGGAGAGCACGTTTCAAGCATCCCTGATAACGAATCGAACATTTTTGAGGGGATGTCTGTGTGTGTGTGTGTGTGTGTGTGTGTCAGTGAGTCTGTGAAGACGATATCTCATTAACGAATAGAGCGATTCGAATGAAATTTGGTACAAAAATTACAATCTGTTAATACTGGAAGCCTATTGTTTTTAAACACAATAGAATGTTCAGAACTCCCCTAAGTTTTCGAGTGAAATATTGATGAAATCATCAAAAACTCAACCAACCTTAATAAAGTTACGGAAATAGACATTTCTTTTGTAATTTTTCCTTAGAAAGTGATCGCGATAAACTTTAGAACGCTAGCATGAACCATTCTCGAGATATTGCATATTTTTCAAATAAATTTATCAAAAATATCACATAAATTGAAAAAAAATATTAACTGTTGAGAAACATGTTCAATTTCCATATTTAATATCATGCAATAAATGTGGTGATATCCTTCTCGTGGATCTAGCTCGTTCCATTCATGAGAAAGTTACTTTGAGTAATACTTTTGTATTTGAGCGCCAATAGTCATTTATTCTTATGAGAATAACTTATTTCTCCGTCCATAACGCTTGGCGATAGTTTGGCGACGAATTTGGCGTAATGCCGCCAACTTTTTGCCGACCTTTTTAAATGTTGCTAAATTGTCGAAAATCTCGCCAAATGAATAAAAATGACACTAAATCAATGAAAGTGATGACTAATTGACAAAATTCAATGTCTTGGAAAGAATATAAGTACCTACCATAAAAATAACCAATTTTGTTTTTACTGTAAAAGTAGTAAATTCATGGCATTATATAAGGAAAGTCATGTGTTGCCCACATCAGATTTTTTACCTTGATGAGCTGAATATAGAAGCGCCAACAAAGGGAATTATTTTAATACTTTTAATAATAAAGGTGTATTTGTAAAATAAAAGGCGATATCACCAAATTTAGTTGATAGATTCAGTTACCTTTAAACTGCTTCTTTCAAATTCAGAGTTTAGCATATAATAAGTGCCTTTTTTATCCTCCATAGCATTTTTTTGTATCCTAAAGAGAAGACATGTACTTATTTTAGTATTCATATTATTAATTTTAGTATTCAATTTATTATGCTTATAAAGTGTTTAACTTTAATCATAGTCAGCCTATTTTCACTGTTAATATTATAAACATTTACCTTAATGTGTCGTCTTCAGTCTTAGAAAATTACCCTCATTCAATGATATTAAATTCTTAGCGATACTGTGCCAGGTAGAAAACCTTTTGGGTTGGCACACAGTGGTGCCAAATGAGGAATTTGCGGAAAAAACCTCACAACTTATGCATTTCTTAATATTTTCGCATACTTTTTACGCATGTAGATAAGTTATAAGTAAGATTTTATATGCATGGTAATATTAAAATCAGTGACGGTCCCAGATTTTTTTCGGGGGGAGATATGAAGGTATACTACACCATACCCTTCACCTTTTTTTTTTAATTTTTTTTTAGAATTTATGCATAAATGAATATACATGCTATTTTAATAATTTTTTTGATTCTTCGCTAAGTGGCAGGGATTCAGTTTTCGGTTCTGGCCTTATGTGACTGATGTATGGATCTGATGATGTTAAAATCATATGAAACATATCTTCATTTGTTGCCAAACGAGAGCATTTCCTGCTGTGATAAATCCGAGAATACTTGTAATCTTTATTTCTACTCTCCTGCGCATCTTCAGAGAGTGAACCTATAGGCAAAGTAGCACACTCTATTATTTCCTTTCCGTGCATAAGAATTTTATGGACAGTTGCTGGCATGTTATACCAGGGGTACAACGAAATCGCTAAATTAGCTGTTTCTCGAGCATATATTCCAAATTTGTCCCCATCAATCTGAAAATTATTGCAAATCGTTTCTAAGATAAAAGCCAATCTTTTTATTAATGTTTCGTCAACTTTCGTTATTTCGGCCGGTATAGTGGGGTTCCCCAAAAACCTTCTAGAAGTATAGAATTCAATAGTATAGAATTCAATTCCTTCTAGAATTCAATATGTCTTGTTATGGGAAAAGTTTAAAAGTTGTAAAATATGTCTTCGATGTTTTAAGGGAGTAATAAAATATTTATCATGAAAATCAATGTCGCTGGATCAATTGGAAGTACGAACGATACTTATGCAGGGCTGAGCAGGACCTTCAGAAAAAGTGTGAAATATGCCGAAACAGCGAAGGTTGCAAAAAGTTGCAGCTGATTTTCACAGAACAGTTGCATCATAGTATCTGCTTTCGAAATAACTCATCCAGAGCGTGTAGGAAAGTGTAGCTTTTTTATAGGCTTAAAAAAATGAAGGAAAACAAAAAATTTTATATATATCTATATTTTACGCTTTATAGTATGATTTTGGCTATGTTTTTACGAAATGTATTTATATCAGAAATAAGCTGAGGTTACATATATTGAAAATACGTGAGACATATAATTATAAATATCCACAAAAATTTTGGAAAAAATATTGAAATTTTAGTTAAAAAAAAACAGATTTCAATTAGAATGTGGAAGTCTTGTTTAAGATCAGTTTTTCCATCTAGTTATACTGAATAATATACATTTATTTACATGACAAGATAACTCGGTTCATTGCCTATAAAAAAATCTGATGTGGGCAACACATGACTTTTCTTATATAATGTAATGAATTTTCTACTTTTACAGTAAAAAATAGGTTTTTCTTATAGTAGATACTAATATTCACTCCAAGATATTGAATTTTTGACAATTAGTCGTCATTTTCATTGATTTACCGTCATATTTATCCATTTGGCGAGATTTTTGTTAATTTGGCAACATTTCAAAAAAGTCGCCAAGTTGGCCACATTCAACCAAATTCGTCGCCAAAATCTCGCCAAGCGTTATGCACTAAGAAATAAGTTATTCTTACAGCAGATAAATGACTATTGGCGTTCAAATACAAAAGTATTATTCAAAGTATCTTTTTCATGAATGGAACGAGCTAGATCCACGAGAATGATGTCACTCAATTTATCGCATGGTATTGCATACGAAAAGTGAACATGTTTCTCAATAGGAAATTTTTTTTTTATTTTATATGACTTTTTGATAATTTTTTTGAAAAATGTACAATATCTCGAGAACGGTTCATGTTAGCGTTCTAAAATGTATGCCAATTGTTTTCTAATGAAAAATTACATAACAAATGTCTATTTGCTTAACTTTATTAGTGGTTTTGATTTTTTGACAATTTTTTCAAAATTTTATTCGAAAGTTTAGGGGGGTTTTGAACATTCGATGGCGTATAAAACAATAGGCTTCTAGTGTTTACGGATTGTGATTTTTGTACCAAATTTGGTTCGAATCGGTCCATTCGTTCGCCAGTTATCGTCTCCACAGACTCACTGGCACACACACACACAGACATCACTTTAAAAATGTTTGATTCGTGATCAGGGATGCTTTAAACGTGCTCTCCCTTCGAAAACTCGAATTCGAATTTTTGACCCCGTCACAATACTTTCCTTAGGGGCGCGGTAGCCCATTGGTTAGCGCGCTGGAGTTGCACTCGGTAGGCTCGGGTTCGATTCCAGCCACTTCCAAAACTGCCGCCGTGTTCATGCGGAGTACGATCACGTTAAACATGTGGGTCCGAAAGTCCTTCCGAGAGGTTGGTGGTAGGGGAAGGAGGGTACGGTCCCTGTGGATGCCTCCCCCACTGGGTTGCGGTCTAAATTGTGTGGCACTTCCCGACCGTCCAAACAGTTACCTTACACCTTTCTGGTAGGTCGGACGGTCTGGGTTTCAGCAACAACAACAATACTTTCCTTATACAGTATGTATATAAGGAAAGTAAAAATAGTAGTTGGTATCGAAAAATATTATTTTCGGGTTTCGGGGTTTTTTCCGCCACGGCCCCCATGTGCAGACCCTCGCTGTCGTTGAATAAATAAATAAAATAATTAATTAAATGAAAGGCTAATTATTTTGTAAATGCGTTAAGTGCATTGTATGCTCAGATTCCGTGGCTGTATCGCTGTTATATAGAGTGATATTATCTTTATTTTATGTATAGTGCGCGGATGACGGGCCACAGACGAGTTCATGTTGTAATTATATTTATTATAAGCCACCTTTTAAAACGGTAGACCTTAAAAATTAGATGGGCTACGGGCATCGCAGCTAAATGATATTAAATATAAATAAAATAAATTCAATACGATTAAATCGAACACACACGTTTTGAAGGACAAACATAATAGAAACGATATTGATTTTTAATTCTTTCCTTATATACAATAATGTATAAGGAAAGTATTGTGACGGGGTCGAAAATTCGAATTCGAGTTTTCGACGGGAGAGCACGTTTCAAGCATCCCTGATCACGAATCGAACATTTTTGAAGTGATGGTTGTGTGTGTGTGTGTGTGTGTCAGGGAGTCTGTGGAGACGATAACTGACGAAAAAATGGACCAATTCGAACGAAATTTGTTACAAAATTTACAATCCGTAAAGTATACTGGAAATCTATTGTTTTCATACGCAATCGAATTTTCAGAACTCCCCTAAATTTTTGAGTGAAATTTCGAAAAAATCGTCAAAAAATCAAAACCTCTAATAAAGTTACACAAATAGACATTTCTTATGTAATTTTTCATTAGAAAACGATTGACAAATTTTAGAACGCTAACATGAACTGTTCTCGGGATATTGCACATTTAAAACAAAATTATCAAAAAATCATATAAAATAAAAAAAAATATTCCCTATTGAGAATCATGTTAGCTTTTCATATGTAATACCATGCGATAAATTGGGTGACATCATTCTCGTGGATCTAGCTCGTTCTATTCATGAAAAAGATGTTTTGAGTAACACTTTTGTATTTGAACGCCAATAGTCATTTATCTGCTATAAGAATACCTTATTTCTCGGTCCATCACGCTTGGTGAGATTTTGACGACGAATTTGGTGGAATGTCGCCAACCTGGCGACTTTTTTAAATGTTGCTAAATTAACGAAAAACCTGCCAAATGGATAAAAATAACGCTAAAGCAATGAAAATGACGACGCATTGAAGATAATTCAATATCTTGAAAAGAATATAAATATCTACTATAAAAATAATCTTTTTTTACTTTCCTTATATACATAATGTATAAGGAAAGTATTGTGACGGGGTTGAAAATTCGAATTCGAGTTTTCGACGGGAGAGCACGTTTCAAGCATCCCTGATCACGAATGAAACATTTTTGAAGTGATGTCTGTGTGTGTGTGTGTGTGTGTGTGAAAGTATGTGTGTGTGTGTGTGTGTGTGTGTGTGTGTGTGTGTGTGTGTGTGTGTGTGTGTGTGTGTGTGTGTCAGTGGGTCTGTGGAGACGATAACTGACGAACGAATGGACCGATTCGAACCCAATTTGGTACAAAAATCACAATCCGTAAACACTGGAAGCCTATTGTTTTTATACGTAATCGAATGTTCAGAACCCCCCTAAATTTTCGAATGAAATTTTGAAAAAATCGTCAAAAAATCAAAACCGCTAATAAAGTTACGCAAATAGACATTTCTTATGTAATTTTTCATTAGAAAACGATTGGCATAAATTTTAGAACGCTAACATGAACCGTTCTCGAGATATTGTACATTTTTCAAAAAAATTATGAAAAAGTAACATAAAAAAAATTCGTATTGATAAACATGTTCACTTTTCATATGTAATACCATGCGATAAATTGAGTGATATCATTCTCGTGGTTCTAGCTCGTTCCATTCATGAAAAAATATACTTTAAATAATACTTTTGTATTTGAACGCCAATAGTCATTTATCAGCTGTAAGAATAACTTTTTTCTTAGTGCATAACGCTTGGCGAGATTTTGGCGACGAATTTGGGGGGAATGTCGCCAACTTGGCGACTTTTTGAAATGTTGCCAAATTAATGAAAATCTCGCCAAATGGATAAAAATGATGCTAAATCAATGAAAATGACGACTAATTGTCGAAAATTCAATATCTTGGAAAGAATATTAGTATCTACTATAAGAAAAACCTAATTTTTTACTGTAAAAGTAGTAAATTCATTACATTATATAAGGAAAGTCATGTGTTGCCCACACCGGTTTTTTTTACTGTAAAAGTAATAAATTCATTGCATTATATAAGGAAAGTCATGTGCTGCCCTCATCAGATTTTTTGGTTTTTATATACGAAAAAATAATCAATATCTGAAGTCAATAAAATTATAATTAATAATCAATATAATCAATAGAGTCGATATAATTAATATAATTATAATTTGAAGAATAGCGTTTTAAAAGGTAAACATGAAGTAGAAGTACTTTGCATAAAAAGAAATTTCACTTGGAAATTAATGTTCCTATTTTTCTAACATGGCGAGTTTCTCTTTACTTTTTACTATTTTCTATAACTTTCAAAGCGTTTGTTGGTAAATTTCTTAGATTCTAAAGAGTTTAACTGATAGTGATGTTGTTTTGCATAGTCAAACTTTCCGAAAAATCTTCTAAAATATCTAATTTTTCTGAGCCGATTGTTTTGAAAGGGAAATTGGGGTTTTCGTTTGGTTGTAAGATACAACCAATAAATACAACCATCAAATGAAAGACACAAATTAATTTCCTTTCTTTATCTCACACTTGTGAGTTTCACTATTATGAATAAGAACGTCTTGCAAAAATATTTTAAATATATATGTTTTAAGCAAAATAATCGCCATTTCGGCTTTCGAAGCATGCATTAAATAATGCACTGTAATGGCAAAGTGCGTAACTCACCTAATATTTGGAAACAAAAAAAAATATAATAATTAATACTTTATCCTAAATTTGTAAATTGTAGAGGTTATATGGTATATTCGATAACAGAGGTAAACCGTCAGTTAAAGACATGTTGTATTACGAATGTGAAGAATTTAGAAAATGATTTTCTAAAAATGCTTAACAAACTTTGAGGAAATTACTCGATTTGACATCGATATATTTTATTAGTGTTATCTTAAAATGTAAAAATACTTCGCAAACACACTTTTATAAGTATTGCGAATGATTTTATACAGTTGGTTGATGTTTGGGATTTAATATAATAATGTTGAATTTCTGTTTCGCCCGAAAAAAATTCAAATTCTCATAAAAAGGCATATTTTTATTTAGTATCTATACTGGATATAACATTATAATTTCCTCCAGACAATTGTCATATAAAGAAATAAATAATGTTCTAGAAAATTCTAAAAAACTACATGAAAAAGAAAACGAAAATAAAACTTATATAAGTAGCATATGCCTTTCACTACATAATGCATTGACGAGGCATTTTTCACAGCGACTTAATGGTATTCTACTATTGCTGGACGTAACCACTAAAAATGGCCGCTGCTTAGGATCGCGGCAGCTATTTTTAGAGTAAAGGAGTTTAACATACCATGCGTTAGAATTAACGAATGTAATCATATATATTTCCTAAAGTTGAACATAAGAAATAGAAAAAGTAAATGTATTAACATTTTTTCAATTTTAAAAGAACATTTCTCGTATTAACGAATACAAAAGTTTTATCTTAAGAAACACAAAACTTTCCAACCTAAGGATTATGTGATGTAAAGATTATGTCACGTGATATAACAATGTTTTGACAAATACATTCCTGCCCTTGCTGTCACGGTTGCTCAGTCTTTATAACCTGAAAAAGAAAGCTGTATTTCGCCAGTAAAATAAGTTGATACATTTCATCAACTTTTATTCTGTTATTAACGAGGTATAACTTTCCCTAACATGGACTGTATTGTCTGGGGAATTATAGGAATTAGGTTGAAAATTGGAACTGGGGTTTCCGATAGATTTACACGTATGGAAATATTTTTACCGACATCCGTTTGTGTGTCTGTAACATTTTACAATTTAACCAATTTAGTTAGTCTGGTGCCGATTAAATTTTAGAAGAATTTGGAAAAATTGAACCAATTGTATATTTTGAAATATCCCGCAAAAATCGTTAAAATAAAAAAAATGACTACATTGGATTAAATACATCATATTCAGTATCAAGAAAGTTTACATTTATAGTTGCTAGAGCTATGAAAGTAAGGTATCGGTATAGTAAAGTGACAATGTGCTATCAGATGAGACTGATGACAGCGCCTCAAGAGGAAAAATTCAAAAGTTAACAATCGAAAACCATGAGAAATGGAGAAAAATATCAATAAAGAAGTTGTGGATCATCATGTAATGTAATTTTGCAAGAAATAAATGTCAATTTGAAGAAAATCATGTTGCAAATAAAAATCTGCAATCCTTATTGTAGGTAGCGTTTCAATTGACGGTTGTGATGTGCAAAACTGCTGCTGCAAATAAACTATGCGGGAAAATTTTGCAAATGATTGCATATCATCAGACGTGTTTACTTGATGAACATCGTGTCAAAATAGATCATGTTAGGCTATTCCAATGAAGGTTATTGCAAATTGTTATTGCTATACGGTGAATTCAGATGAAACTCTGTGAAAACTGCAATGTTGTGTACCTTATGATTTCTTACTGCTTTACGTTAACCCCTAACCAATGTAAACCTGCAACAGGAAGTCTTTTCCATGCATTGTGGCAGCTGGAGAGTATATTAAATATATTTTATGTTGTGCTATACATAATGTAAATATAGATTTTGTATTACATAAAATAACGTAACCTACTAATTTTATGATGCTTCCGAAACCCCAGTGAACCTGCAACAGGAAGATGAGTATATTGAACATATTTTATGTTGAACTATAAAGTAAATATAGCTTTTGTATTAAATAAAGTAACGTTAACTGCTAATTTCACGATGCTTCAACTTCTTAATTGACTTTTCTGTGTATTTCATAGATTTCCAAATTCTAATTTCCCAATTTTGTCGTTAGTAGTATCGTCATCAATATTACCTGGTCAATTTACTATACCGATTTACATCAATTTATCAATTTACAAAAATTTACTATATCGGTATCGCACTTCCAAACCTTACTTCATCACTGCAATCATTTAAACTTTATTTGTCGAACTTAAAATATCACCGGCCCCTTGTGTATGGATTGTACGCCATACGTTTGTTTCATACTCAATTTTTGTATGACAATACAAATACATTCAACACCATTGCTCCAAAGTTAATATTTCTCGATAATTCTAGGGTTTTTGAAATTTTTTAATTGAAATTAAATTTTAAAATGCGTTGGTCATCAAATGAAAATGAAAATTTGATTACAAATACAAATGTAATATAATTTCGAACAAGTGCTCTTTATATATATTATTTTGTTAAATTGCACTCAATTCAATGATTGGAAAAATATATAAAAAATCTAATGTGGGCAGCTCATGACTTTCCTTATATAATGCAATGAATTGACTACTTTTACAGCAAAAAAATAGGTTATTCTTATAGTAGATACTTATATTCTTTCCAAGATATTGAATTTTCGTCAATTAGTCGTCATTTTCATTGATTTAGCGTCATTTTTATCCATTTGGCGAGATTTTCCTTAATTTCGCAACATATAAAAGTCACCAAATTGAGGACATTTCGCCAAATTTGTCGCCAAAATCTCGCCAAGCGTTATGGACGGAGAAATAAGTCATTTTTATAGCAGGGAAATGAATATTGGCGTTCAAATACAAAAGTATTACTCAAAGTACCTTTTCTCATGAATGGAACGAGCTAAATCCACGAGAATGATGTCACCCAATTTATCGCATGATATTACATATGAAAAGTGAACATGTTTCTCAACAGTTAATATATTTTTTTTAAATTATGGGATTTTTTGATAAATTTATTTGAAAAATGTGCAATATCTCGAGAACGGTTCATGCTAGCGTTCTAAAGTGTATGTCAATCGTTTTCTAAGGAAAAATTGCATAAGAAATGTCTATTTGCGTAACTTTATTAAAGGTTTAGATTTTTTGATGATTTTTTCAGAATTTCACTCGAAAATTTAGGGGGGTGCTGAACATTCGATTGCATTGAAAAACAATAGGCTTCTAATATTCACGGATTGCGGTTTTTGTACCAAATTTCATTCGAATCGCTCCATTCGTTCGTGAGATATCGTCTCCACAGACTCACTGACACACACACACTTTCACACAGACACACACACACACACACATTCACACACACACTCACACACTTTCACACACACACATACTTTCACTCACACACACACACACACACAGTTTCACACACATACTTTCACACACACACGCACAGACATCACCTCAAAAATGTTTGATTCGGGATCAGGGATACTTGAAACGTGCTCTCCCGTCGAAAACTCGAATTCGAATTTTCGACACCGTCACACACACACACAATACTTTCTTTATACATTATCTATATAAGGAAAGTAAAAATGTTATTCTTATAATAGATACTTATATTCTTTCCAAGATATTGCATTTTCTTCAATTAATCGTCATTTCCATTGACTTAGCGTCAATTATGTGTGAATAGCAGGACATTTCGTTTCAGTTTTAAATTCAAGCATATGATGAATTGCAAATATTTAAAATTCATTTACAAAGTAAAATCATCGATTGCTGGCCATTTGCTGCACTTTCGCAACAATAGATTTATATTTCAAAAGTAATTGCAAAATGCGTTTGGGTTGCAATGACTCATTTGAAGTAGCATATTTATATATTATATTTTCAAAATATTGACAGAAATTTTTATGAGAGTGCTGTGGAAATGCTTTTATTGTGATTTCGATTTTAATGCACTAAATGTTGCATTTAAGATGAAACACTGCAATACGTTAAGGACTATGTTCTTTCTCAAAGAAACCAACATTTTCGATCTCAAACTGATATTAAAACACTACAGATATTAACAAGAAAGATCAATCATGCTTAAAGCATTGATTATGAAACACGTTCCAACTCCAATGCAATTTTATTTAAAAAAGTCGAAAATGCAATACATTCCTCGGTAATATTTTAAAACTTATCACAATACTACATTGATTTATTATATTCTAAAACTTAAACCTTCATTGAAAAAAATAAACTTCATACAAATGACGGCATTGAAATATAAATTGCGTGGTTTAAATATCTCTAAAATGCAATACATTCCACGGTAATATTTTTAAATCTATCATAATACTACGATAATTTATTATATTTGAAAACTTCATTGAAAACAACTGAAATTAATTCAAATGACGTCATAGAAAAAATAACACGCCTGGATCTCTCTATAAAAGCAGGATTTCATTCATAACTTTCTCCATTTCATTCGTCACAATACTATAATAATTTATTTTATTTAAAAATTAAGACCATGGAGCTACAATTCATAAACTTTATGCTTAAAACTTCATCGAAAAAAATCGTCCTTCTGTTTATAAAATCAATTAATATTTCATTCATATCAGCCATGCAGACTCCATGGACTGAATTATTTTGTGTTAAAGAAATACAGCAATTCTAATACAACTCATTCTGCATATTTTGCTGTTTACATTTTACATAGGTGAAAAATAGGCTTAATTGTAGAAATAATCAAATTTGAATGAGAATTTAAACTCAAATATATTGTCATTGTGTTGTTTTAGTATGTAGTTGCACAGAATTTAAGCAGAAATAAAGTAGTTTTAGGATGGATACAACATTCAATATGAATTAAAAAGAACTTTAAAAAATCACGAATTTGAAACAAGATGGATGCCATATATCATTTTGAAGTGGGTCATGTGATCGTTTCATATCATGGTCACGTGATCGTTTCATATAAGATGTGTAATTATTATTTTAATTTTTATTTAAAAAACTACTGGATATATTTAGCTGAATTTTTTTTTATATATTTTATGGAACAATTTGACTATTACCTAAAATTTTCGAAGCAATTTGTGAATTTTAAATCCGCTTAAAAAATGTTTGAAAAATTAGGTCCCATAGGGCTCAATGTATTTCATTTTTTCAACCCGGGTTCAATCCAAAACTAATTGTGTGATATTATTCATTTATATTCCCATAGGTCCTACAGACCGTCTGAACAACATACTAAAATTTCATTTTGATTAAGTCATTTTTACGGCAGTTATCGTGCTAACGGACAGACAGACAGACAGACAGAATGAACAAAGTCATAAACACTTTTCAACTTTGTTGTAAAGTGTTAAAAACGGTCAAATTTTGATGTCTTGGAATACGTATTTTATCTGTTTGGTTTTTGTATAATTTTTCTTATTCCAAAGTGCAACCGGAAATTATGACCGAGAAGCATAATTCTAAGGTTTGCATTGTTGTTTAATACATTTTCTCTGACCTGACTACAACGTATTTCTTTATAGCGCACAATTCCTTCAAAAGATTCACATCAGCGCAGGTCTTGTTGAGTTTTGCAGGTATAGTTAATCCACTCACATTGTGTGTTTTACTTGAAAATCTAAACAGCAACTCGCAAAAATTAATTTTAATGCACAAAAGTGGTGATAGTAAAAATTAGAGATAACATCATTATTTCAAAATATTCTGGATAATTACAGTTTCAGTGGTAAATAGTGTTCTTACTATCTTCTCTATGATGCTGCATTTAAAGATATTTGAAAGTAATAACTATTATTTCTTAAAAAGTTTTATTAAAACCAGAATGCATGTATACGTTTTCTTATTTATCTACGCATTAATAATACTTCTTTTGATGCCGATGCATGTTTTTGCAATGTATTGTTCCCGAATATGCTTCCAACTCAAAATATCATTGATCGAATTTAAGAAAAATATTGAAAATGGTCTTCAATTGAATTATGAAAAAATATGCATAGACACTTTCGTGCAGAAACAGGAAGTGTTCAGTTAGTCAAAGATAAATTAAATGTCTTCGTATTCAATACCGTTGTCTTCAATAGTGCGCTGATGTATTTTGGTCTTGCGATTATTCTGCATCTACATTATCAAAAGGTGATTTTTACTTTCCTTATATAAATAGTGTAATATATAAGGAAAGTATTGTGGCCAGATCGAAAATTCGAATTCGTGTTTTCGACGGGAAAGCACGTTTCAAGCATACCTGATCACGAATCGAACATTGTTGGAGGGATATCTGTGTGTGTGTGTTAGTGAGTCTGTGGAGACGATATCTTTCGAATGAATGGAGCGATTCGAATGAAATTCGGTACAAACATTACAATCCATGAATACTGGAAGCCTATTGTTTTTAAACACAATCGAGTGTTCAGAAACTCCCTAAATTTTACAGTGAAATTTTGAAAAATCATCAAAAAATCAAAACCTTTCAAAAGTTACGCAAATAGGCATTTCGTATGTAATTTTTCTTTAGAAAACGATTGACATAGATTTTAGAATGCTAGCTAGCATAAATTGTTCTCGAGATATTGCACATTTTTCAAATAAATATATCAAAAAATCACATAAAATAAAAAAAATATTAATTATTGTGAAATATATTCACTTTTCATATGTAATATCAGGCGATGAATTTGGTGGCATCATTCATGTAGATCTAGCTCGTTCAATTCATGAGAAAAGAAACTTTGGGTAATACTTTTGTATTTGTACGCCAATGGTCATTTATCTGCTATAAGAATAACCTATTTCTCCGTCTATAACGCTTGGTGAGATTTTGGCGTCGAATTTGGCGAAATGTCCTCAATTTGGTTATATAAGGAAAGTCATGTGCTGATCACATCAGATTCTTTTGTATTTTCATCCTTATAAGCTTCTGTAATGTTTTACCTTTTTATCCATGACGGTATCTGCGATTGGAGTGAATGATGCGGCTGCAGAGATATCAGAGAAGTTGTGCAGAATAGCCCTCTCCGGGTAACAGGAACATAGTTACGCAGCTTCTTTTCTTTCAGGACGTGAATAAAGAGGTGGCAATGACAACATGGGGCCTTGGTCCTATACAAATGATCCTATTTGTCTTGGCACCACTGTCAAATCTCACTCCTATTTGTCTTTGCTTGATCCTTGATCCTATTTGTCTTGGCAGCACTGAGAACTATTTTAACTTGTTGCATTCTTATGAATAATCTATCGTCGTCATAAATAAGTTAGTGAATGCTAATTTAAGCTCAGAAACTATTACTAGATTTTTAAAGGTAATAATTATTTTTTTCATCAAAATCAGAATGTGTGGATATATTTTCTTATTCTTCTAAGCATTAACTTTCATATTTCTTTTGATGCCGATGCATGTTTGGCAATGTGTTATTCCCAAATATAATATCAACTCAAAACATCATTGATTGCATTTAAGAAAAATATTTAAACTAGTTCTCAATTACATTATGAAAACATTGATAGAAATTTTCGTGCAGAAACAGGGATAGTTCAGTTAGTCAGTGATAAATTAAACGTATTCAGTACCGTTGTCTTCAATAGTGCGCTGATGTATTTTGAGTGGTGAGGTGGTTTTTACACATAAATATACACTAATACTACTTACCACTAGTGCCTTCCAGCTCAGCCGGTGATCATTTAGTAGGATCCGAATGGATCAACGTACATTGCGTTAGACTAATTAATGAGTTAATGTTTGTGGCCGGTAACACATTTATTAAAAAAAAAAAACATGAAATATTCAGTTTGACAATAATCATCAATTTATACAATAAGAATATGCTCAATCTACCCAGCTTGACCTCGGGGTGTACGGTTTAATTAATACAGATTTTCAAAATTTCCAAAAATTTCTTTAAATTAATTTCAAAATTATTCGGTGGGCAAATATCCCCAAAAGCTAACAATTAATACTAGACACTTGATTTACACTATCACACAATGATACATTACATTTCAATTGAAAATCAAAAAAAGCAACAATACCTCTATACAGTTGAATTGAACAAACTCCACATAGATGATTGTCACAATGCCTCCACAAAGATGAAATGGGTGGCAATTCACTCTGCTAGATTCCAGTTTATAGGATAGAATTTCCGTAAACGCGATCACACCGCTAATAGAATCACACGGGTTTAGGCGATGACACATACCGATGTTTCAACAGGGATTATCACAGAGATGGGAACACAGTCCGCTTTATTCTCCTACTTCTAATGTTGGGTTTGGCCCAGCGATTCCTTTAATGTGGGAACTTGCGTGTAGTCCGCTGCCGGTAGGTCTTTTCCCGCCCAACAAGATGTAGTCTCCTACGGAGCGCACTCATGACTGTTGACGTACCCAGTAGACGCGTGTTGTACACTGCATAGGGGCCCAGGATTGACGCCCCGTCAATCCTCCGCGCGTACACTCGTTACCCGCGAGACACTCTGTCCGCGTACACTCGTTATGAATGAGAGTACTCTCAGCTGAGATGTACTCTCAGCTATCGATACCGTCCTTGCAGTACACACAGTTGCTACGGCTTGGATGTAGTTAAAGTGTTCAAAGGATTTCCATACTACAACGTCTGGAGTCAGAGCTGTGTGGCACTACGAAGCAAAAGAGGCGACTTTCTCGCTGCCTCACAAACAGCCCGTCCTAGTTGATTTTGCTACGAACGGCCATAGACTCCAATAGATGAATGGTTGCTTATGATCATCATACGCTACCCTAGAGTATAGTACTCCTTGTCAGGTATACCGCGCCGGTTCCGTGAAAACTGGCATGTGCTGCCGTTCGACAAGTGTCGACTAATACCGCCTAAATGCGTTGCACTGATGCATTGGCTCAAAAAAAGTGCACAAACACACCAGGAGACCTTTCCCCATGAAAACAAGATTGCGTCTGCATTTCACATTTTTTTAAAGTCCCTTCAGATTTTTTGAAACGAGGGGAACAAAATTTTAGGGAGGAAGTCCCCCGTCTTCCCATATGATGTTTCACGAAGTGCAATAAGAAGGGCGGTTCAATTTCGACTCAGACTATTGGTCTGCGAAGTGAAGTTCATTTTTTATGCGTTCCACAAAAAATTTAGGACCGGAGGGTTTCCTACAGACCGGGTGGTCCCGGACAGGCCACGACGAGAGCCACATCTGACAGGGGCAGAAAATTTCTAGAGATTTGTAGCTTCAATTTTGACATTTGTTACAAAACTCTTTTATGAACATTTACAACCTATGTCAAATGTGCATTCACCAAGGCGACACAAAGTCCCATCTCGTCTGTGAGGAGGTATCGCTATATAACTCATATACACATATATATACATTTTGAGTAATGACTACAACTGCCTCCTCCATTCCTGGGCTAAGTACAAAATGTGGAAATGCATCATGACATTTTGGTCTTGCGATTATTCTGCATCTGCATTATCAGAAAGGGATTTTTTCTTTTATTGACATCCTTATTAGGTTCTGTAATGTTTTTACCTTCTTATCCATGATTGTATCTGCGATTGGCGTGAATGATGCGGCTGCAGAGATATCAACGAAATTATTGCCTTCTCAGGATAACAGGAACATAGTTATGCAGCTTCGGTTCTTTCAGGATGTGAATAAAGAGATGTTAATGACAATATGGGGCTTTGGTCTTATAATTAGAAGATTTTTCTTGGCAGCACTGGGAACTATTTTCAATTATTGCATTCCTATGAATAATCTATCGTCGTCATAAACAAATTAATGAATGCTGATTTAAGCAAAGAAACTGTTTGAAAATCGTTTTATTTCCATAATACTAAATTATTAAAATCCATTAGGAAAAAGAAATGTATTTTGAAAGAGTGCTGAATATATTTAGATGGTATTGTACATTAGGGATATACAGCTAGGGGTGATACACATATTAGGTATATAGAGATGCAAATAACACACATATTTGGAAAACCATTTTAAATATATATTTTAATTGCTTATCGATTTTGAAAAATATCATTCAGGTGACTGCAAGACACCTTTTATTTGTTAATATAAAACTTATGCAGAATTCTTAGATACATCCAGTACATTTTAATGTTAAAATGTGATTACAGAAAAAAATTATTTCGTGAAAATTTATTTTTCAGGTACATTATTACCTAAATGATTTGTTGGATGACTTCAATAAACGAATTTATTCAAGTTATTATGTTTTCAAAGATAAATTATGTGTTTAAAGTATCGAATTAAAAAAATGTATTTTGAAAGATTGCTAAATATATTTAGATGATATTTGATATTCGAAATATACAGCTGGAGATAATACACATGATTGCAATATACAGAGACAGATAAAATATATATTTGGAATATACTTTATGAATATGACCTAATTTGTTTATCTAAAAATATACTCCAAAGTTTTCTTCTATGCAAACTTCTTCATTTTATCATACAGGAAGTAACAAAAATGACTGACACATTTGAAAAATGTATTAAAAACAGAAGGCGATAGAAATGTAGCGTTTGCTGTGCACTGTACTTGGGAAACCAGGGAATTTTAATTAACAAATTTTCAAAATTCGTTACAAAGGTCACCAACAGAGGACGCTGTTGAATGAGAAAACTAGTAAACGGTATGACCATTTTGCAAAAACTGCAAAACGATGTTTTCAAAATAACCACTATTTGCAACAACAGCATGGCGCAGTCCGTTAACTGCAGTCACCTGTGCAAACATTTCAGCCCGAATGGTCTCACATGCAGCGGAGATTTATTGTTGCATTTCCGCAATTGTTTGTGGATTTTGGCGATACACCTGGTCTTTCAGGTACCCCCCTCCCCCAGAAAAAGTTACATGGCGCCAAATCTGGTGAATAAAGAGGCCAATCCATGCCACGTCCTGTATGCCTGGCGTATTCAAGGGCAATCACACGATCATCGAAATGCTCGCTAAGGAAATCGAACACTTCAGGCGTTCGATGTGGCCGGGCACAGTCTTGCATGAAACACTAGGTGTTCCTACCGTCCTCCAAAGCATTTTGAATCGCCACAAATTTATGCAGAATGCCCAGATACCGTACTGCAGTAACCGTTTCGTGATGGAAAAATGACTCAATGAATTCTTTGGAGAAAATGGCGACCCAACCGTAACTTTTGCGGGATGCAGGTACGGCAACATGAGGATTTTCTGTTCCCCAAATGGGCCAGTTCTGCTTGTGGATAAAACCGTCGAGGTTTTAAGCAGCTATAAGTCTGATTAAGCAAGTCCCCGGCCTGGGACGACAAAATAAAAAGCCGTCGAGGGAAAAATTTGCTCCGTCCGAGAGCCAAATGTTTTCAACATCGATTTTGCCGGCATCCAGCTGCTGCAGCATAACGTTCGCGAACGTTTCGAGTGCATTCATGGCACCAGCATCCAGGAGTTGGCGAGTCTTGATATTGAAAGGGAACAATTGAAGGCTGTGGCGTATGATAAGGCGAGTGGGCTTTCGTTGTAGTCCAGCCTCAGATGCAACACGGCGAACGGAAACCCGGAGCAGTTTTTGGATCACCTGCTGAAAGACTTCAGCATTCTCCTCTGTCATTGCCGAACTTGGGTGGCCGAAATTTCCAGCACGGTCATCATTGACATTCCCAGTCCGTTCAAATTTTTCGAACAGAACCCTTATTTCATTGATTGACGGTCCTTTTTTGACATTAAATTTCCTCTCGAAACTGCGCCTCGTTTCAACAAAACTGTGGTCCAGGCGGTGAAACTCTAAAATAAGAAATATCTGCTGTTCCAACGAATAAACCAACAGCAACATGGAATCTTTGAGAAGCACACTCTAGCAGAATACTGAGCAAAGTACAGAACGGTGATCTAACAGACTAATAGGGAGATCTCACAGTATGCGTTTCCCTGCAGCCCAATGTGTAATTCCCACACAACCGCAGCGCAGCTGTTGGTGACCGTTGTAACAAATTTTGAGAATTGGTTGAATAAAGTCTCTTGGTTTCCCAAGTACATTGCAGCAAATTCTATCGCCTTCTGTTTTTTTAATGCATTTTTCAAATGTGTGAGTCATTTTTGGGACACCCTGTATGTGCTAGCTGCTCTCACATTTTTTCCAGATTGAAAGTGTATCTACTAAAATAAATACAGTGAAAGTGTATATACTAAAAATTATCTTTATTTCGATTGTCACAACAATTATTCAACAACATATTTCTGCCGTAACAGAATATAAACTTTTCCGTGCCGGTCTTTGTCGGAAATATGCAGCAGACATAGAAAACGACAGCTGTATGTGAATGAATGGTCTTTATTTCATTTTAAAGTTAAAAATTATCATGAGCTCGAATATTCACAATTCATTTTCAAAGTGAAATCATCGATTGTTAGATATTTGCTCCAGTTTCTGAACGACTGCTTTTTACTTTCCCTGCAATACATGGTAATGTATAGGGAAAGTATTGGAATCATGCCGAAAATCGCAACTCGAGTTTTCGACGAACCTACACGTTTCAAGACCTCTAGAATACGAAAAAACCATTTTTAGCGTGACGTCTGTGTGTGTGTCTGTCTGTCTGTGTGTCTGTGTGTCTGTCTGTCTGTGTGTCTGTCTGTGCAGATTTTGTATCCACTCTAACTAAAAAACTAATGGACCGAATTTCACAAAATTTAGTAGGTAAGTCACTTGTGGGGGGGGCTGGTGCTGATTAGTTTTGGGTACGATTCGGAATAAAAGAACCTGCCTTTTTTTGGAAATGGCCCGCAAAAGCTTGTATCCACTGTAGCTGAAAAACTAATGGACTGAATTTCACAAAATTCGGTAGATGAGTCACGTATAGGTCACCCTGGTGCTGATTAGATTTTGGTATGATTCAGAAAAAAATAACCTGCCTTTTTTTGCAGAATGGCCCGCAAAAATCCCCAAAATCTAAACTAAAGAACTACGTATGCTCAAATATATCCATTAAATGTTTGTTTAATACGTAATTTTTAGCGAAGAAAAGAATAAGACCAACCTCATTACATTAGGACTAGCCGTTCTCGAGATATTTTAGTTTGTCGTATTTTCTCTACGCCACCTTTGAAAATAAGTCCGGTTACCGAATGAGAACGAAAATTGAATTAAAAGTGAAATAAATTTAATTAAATAAAGAGAACGTGAATATAAACGTCTGCAGGGAAAGTCATGTGCTGCCCACATCAGATTTTTACTTTCCCTGCAATACATGGTAATGTATAGGGAAAGTATTGGAATCATGCCGAAAATCGCAACTCGAGTTTTCGACGGATCTACACGTTTCGAGACCTCTAGAATACGAAAAAACCATTTTTAGCGTGACGTCTGTGTGTGTGTCTGTGTGTCTGTCTGTGTGTCTGTCTTTGCAGATTTTGTATCCACTCTAACTAAAAAAGTAATCGACCGAATTTCATAAAATTTGGTAGGTAAGTCACTTGTGGGCGACTCTGGTGCTGATTAGTTTTGGGTACGATTCGGGATAAAAGAACCCGCCTTTTTTTTGCGAAATGGCCCGCAAAAGCTTGTATCCACTGTAACTGAAATCTAATGACCCAAATTTCACAAAATTTGGGAGATGAGTCACTTGTGGGTTACCCTGGTGCTGATTAGATTTTGGTATGATTCGAAAATAAATAACCTGCCTTTTTTTTGAAAAATGGCCCTCAAAAATCGTCAAAATCTAAACTAATGAACTAGATATACTCATATATATCCATTAAATGCTCGTTTAATACCTAATTTTTAACGACGAAAAGAAAAGATCAACCCCATTACACTAGGACTAGCCGTTCTCGAGATATTTTAGTTTTTCGTATTTTCTCTAAGCCACCTTTAATAATAAGTCCGGTTACCGAATGAGAATGAAAATTGAATTAAAAGTGAAATAAATTTAAAAATAAATAAAGAGAACGTGAATATATACGTCTGCAGAGAAAGTCATGTGCTGCCCACATCAGATTTTTGCTTCAAAAATAATAATCATCAGATGCGATTTGGTTACAATGATTTGATCGAAATTAGAGTTTTATACGAGACATTTTAAAACATTTACATAAGTATTCACATGAGAGTGATTGCTTTAAAACCTTCTCGTATTGATTTCAATTTATACATATTAAACTAAGTCCATACGTTTAACTAGAAACGCTTCAATACTTTCCTGATTCTGTTTCATTTAAAAGAATCAAATATGCCTGGACATGGCCTAGCTAGAAATCATAGGAAGAGAGTAGTTTTTGATATGATGAAATACATATTTTTTCTCTTTAAAGTGTGTATAGTTTTTCCTATTCCAAAGTGCAGTCGGAAATTAACAGCAAGGATTATTGTGCCAATGCTTGCCTTATTACTTTCCTTATATACATAATGTATGAGGAAAGTATTGTGACGGGGTCGAAAATTTGAATTAGAGTTTTCGACGGGAAAGCACGTTTCAAGCATCCCTGATCGCGAATCAAACATTTTTGAAGTGATGTCTGTGTGTGTGTGTGTGTGTGTGTGTGTGTGTGTGTGTGTGTGTGTGTGTGGTGTGTGTGTGTGTGTGTGTGTGTGTGTGTGTGTGTTTGTGTGTGTGTGTGTGTGTCGTGAGACTGTGCAGACGATAACTGACGAACGAATGGACTGATTCGAACCAAATTTGGTACAAAAATCACAATCCATAAACACTGGAAGCCTATTGTTTTTATACGCAATCGAATGTTCAGAATCCTTCTAAACCTTCGAATGGAATTTTGAAAAAATCGTCAAAAATCAAAACCACTAATAAAGTTACGCAAAAAGATATTTCTTATGTAATTTTTCATTAGAAAACGATTGCCATAAATTTTAGAACGGTAATATGAACAGTTCTAGAGACATTGCACATTTTTCAAAAAAATCATCAAAAAGTCATATAAAATAAAAACAAAAATTTTCTATTGAGAAACATGTTCTCTTTTCATATGTAATACCATGCGATAAATTGGGTGACATCATTCTCGTGAATCTAGCTCGTTCCTTTCATGAAAAAAGATACTTTGAGTAATACATTTGTATTTGAACGCCAATAGTCATTTATCTGCTGTAAGAAGGACTTATTTCTTCATCCATAACGCTTGGCGAGATTTTGGCGACGAATGTGGCGGAATGTCGCCAACTTGCCGACTTTTTGAAATGTTGCCAAATTAACGAAAATCTCGCCAAATGGATGAAAATGAAGCTAAATCAATGAAAATGACGACCAAATGTCGAAAATTCAATATCTTGGAGAGAATATTAGTATCTACTATAAGAAAAACCTATTTTTTTAATGTAAAAGTAGTAAATTCATTACATTATGTAAGGAAAGTCATGTGTTGCCCACATCAGATTTTTTTATCAAATCGACCGAGGATCGGAAAAACGGATTCCGCTAGTGGATGAAATCCGGTTAGTGACCCCTGGAGTAGCAGATTGTCATCAATTAAGAATGTATCAAAATAAATACAATCCAATTAGTAAAATACACTATGTGTGAAGTATAAGGGAAATCTTCAGCAACGTATATAAGCACAATAAAAATGAAAATGTAGCATACAGTTCTTTCAAGGATACTTTGGATCCCCTTTCTCAGTGCAAGAACACTAATGAACCCGAAGTCCAAAAGAAGAATGGGTGACGTATCCAGCATTACCTCGGAACAACTATATGCTGCATTATCATTTTGTTTGTGCTTATATATGTTGGTCAAGTTTTCTTTAAATACATGTATTTCATTAAAAACTTGTTGGATATTTAAAGCAGAAATTTACATTTTTTACGAAATTACACACCATCTATCAGTACGACCTAGCAAGTAAAAGAATAATGACTATTTTGATTAGATATTTGCTAGAAGTTTCGGGAATACTTGCGTCTAAAATATCTAAAAAGAGAAACTTACAATTTTATTGATATTTTTTTTAAATTCTTCAGTTCGGAGGAGGATGTTGAGATCCCACTCCCCTCCCCTATTAAATGCTCCTCTGATGATATGTTATGTTAGCTGCAGATAGAAGTCAATCTTTGGATAAATTTCATAACAAAGTGGGGCCTCGATGCCTCAGAGATTAGACACCACAGCTCTACGTCAATAGCATAGTTCAAACTTTCATTTTCTTATATTGACTGTATCAATATTGCATCGAGAAAATATTTTATTACCCCAGAGAAAATAATGCAATAAAAATCAGAAAATTGAATTGAAATTTTTAACACTTTACAACATAGTTGAAAAGTGTTTATGAATTTGATCATTCTGTCTGTCTGTCTGTCCTTTCGCACGACACCTGCCGTAAAAATGACGTTATCAGAATGAAATTTTAGTATGTTGTTGAGACTGTCTGTGGGACATACGGAAATGTAAATGAATAATATAACCCAATTAGGTTTGGATTGAACCCGGGATGAAAAAGTGAAATACATTGAACCGTATGGGACCTCAAGTGCTTTTTAAACAAAGTTAAAATTAACAAATTGCTTCGAAAATTTAAAAAATATTTAATGTATCCCATAAAATATATAAAAAAATTTCAGTAAAATATGTTTGATATTTAAAAAAAAATTAAAATAATAATTACACTCATATTATATGAACAGATCACGTGACACACTTCAAAATAAAATATGGCATCTATATTTTTTCCCAGAGTAAAAATCATGATTTTTTACAGTTCTTTTAAATTTATATTAATGCGACATCCGTCCTAAAACCGCTTTACTTTTACGTATTTTCTGTGCATCTATATTCTGCGACAACGCAATTATAATATTTCTGAGTTTAAATGATCATCAGACTTTAATTATATCAACAACGAAGTCTAATTGTAATGGTTGCAGAATGTAAACAAGTGATTGCAAGATGAGTTGTATAAGAATTGTTGATTATTTTTCACGAAAACTTATTTAACTCTGGAGTCTGCAATAACAGTGTATGAGTGAAATATTCACTGCTTTTACATAAAGAGCCAGACGACTTATATTTCGATGACGTCATTTAAATAAAGATCCTTTTTTTCTTTGAAGTTTGAGATTTCCAAGTAAAATAAATTATTGTATTTCTGCGATAATTAAAAAATAACACCGCTGAATGTATCACATTATAGAAATGCGATACATTCAACGGATTGCATTTTAGTTGACAAGTGTCTCATAATCAATGCTTTATGCATGATTGACGTTTCTTATTTTATTTTAAATTTTAAATTTTAGCAATACATCGAAAAGGCGTAAAACAAAGTTTTCATCGAAACACCGTAATATTTTCAGGGAATGCTTATAATAACGTTACAATTTTATTTTTAAAATTTCTATCTGTAAGACTTGAGGTTTTAGAATTCTGCATTTTTATTGCCACGGCCAACGGCGCCAGCTGTCTGACATTTTTAAGTCCGACTTCCGCGAAACGATAAACAAGAGGGGAACGAAAGCGAAAATGTTAGCTTTATTATGAATGGGTTTCAATGGAAAATTCGGGTTTTTAAAAATCTGTATAAAAATCTATCGACTTTATCAAAAACCTGGCTTCTAGAGCGTTTTGTGCATTTATTCGTCTTTCGTTAAAATAGAACAAGGATCTACCTTTATTTTTGAATGGGGAGATAGCTTTACCCTCCAACCCTCTATTTATCTCTTAAAATGGGATTTTTTTTATAGATATTTAAAAATCTATCTAAATTATTCAAATTTTCGATAATTTCCAGCCTTTTCTGGTTTGATACCTACGTTTCAAACCAAAACCGCGAACTTCTAGGCCAAATAGAAACTTTGGAAATCATTTTACATACATACATACATACATACACACACACACACACACACACACACACACACATATATATATATATATATATATATATATATATATATATATATATATATATATATATATATACTCGATCCGTTTTTAATAGCATAGATAATATGTACTGAATTACTAATTGATTAACTAACTGATTGAGTGAGTAAGCGGTAAATGTATCAAGATTATCGAGCACATCTACTACAACTGGAATCTTGACTTTAATCTCGTTTCCATGAAGTGTGAGTTTCCATGAAGAAATCTAACATTTCGAAAATTCGAATTAGGAATGACGATCCAAAGGAATAATTCAAAAATTCTAAACCACTTTTCAAAGTGATTGAGTACTTCAACTCAAGCCAGAAACTCAGTTTTAGTCTCATTCGATCCATCTAAACATCCAGATCAATAAAAAACAAGAAAGATCAATCATGCTTAAAGCATTGATTATGAAACACTTTCCAACTTCAATGCAATTTTATTTAAACATGTCTAAAATGTGCAATACATTCCTCGGTAATATTTTAAAACTTATCACAATACTACATTAATTAATTATATTTGAAACCTTAAACCTTCATAAAAAAAATTAACTTCATTCAAATGACGGCATTAAAGTATAAATTGCCTGGTTTAAACATATCTAAAATGTGATACATTCCTCGGTAATAATTTTAGAATTGTCATAATACTACAATTATTTATTATATTTGAAAACTTCATCGAAAACAACTGAAATCCATTCAAATGACGTCATAGAAAAAATAACACGCCAGGCTCTCTCTATAAAAGCAACATTTCATTCATAAATAATTCCCCCATTCATGTCGTTCATCAGAATACTATAATAATTTATTTTATTTAAAAATTAAGACCATGGAGCTACAAGTAATTAAACTATATGCGTAAAACTTCATCGAAAAATATCGTCCTTCTCTTTCTAAAATCAATGAATATTTCATTCATATCAGCTAAGCAGACTCCATGGACTAAATGATTTTGTGTTAAAGAATTACAGCAATTCTAATACAACTCATTCTACATATTTTGCTGTTTACATTTTACATAGGTGAAAAATCGGCTTAGTTGTAGAAATAATCAAATTTGGGATGAGCATTTAAACACAAATATATTGTCATTGCGTTGTTTCAGTATGTAGATGCACAGAATTTAGGCAAAAATAAAGTAGTTTTAGGACGGATACAACACTCAATATGAATTAAAAAGAACTTTAAAAATCATGATTTTGAGACAAGATGGATGCCATATATCATTTTGAAGTATGTCACGTGATCGTTTCATATCGTGGTCACGTGATCGCTTCATATAAGAGGTGTTATTATTATTTTAATTTTTATTTAAAAAACTACTGAATATATTTCGTTGAATTTTTTTTTATATATTTTATGGAACAATTTGAATATTGCCTAAAATTTTCGAAGCAATTTGTGAATTTTAAATCCGCTTAAAAAATGCTTGAAAAATTAGGTCCCATAGGGCTCAATGTATTTCATTTTTTCAACCCGGGTTCAATCCAAAACTAATTGGGTGATATTATTCATTTATATTCCCATAGGTCCTACAGACCGTCTGAACAACATACTAAAATTTCATTTTGATTAAGTCCTTTTTACGGCAGTTATCGTGCTAAAGGACAGACAGACAGACAGAATGAACAAAGTCATAAACACTTTTCAACTTTGTTGTAAAGTGTTAAAAATTAAAAAGTATTGTACATTTGAATAAGGGAAGACAATATAAATAGATTTTCAAAACTTACGCTACTTTGTTCTCATAAACAATAGCTACACAATTTGATATCCTTTCACTGCCAAAAGTTAAAATTGGTTATCAGCAACTTTGATTATATATTTTATATATTATTCTATGCAATTTTTCGTATTTAACTTTTCGTCAGTACATATATCAAAATAAAGACAAATTACTTTAAGTCAGTAGTAAAAGTTATGTATTGATCACATCAGATTTCGCTATTTTCTTTTTAATTAACACTTTATAACATAGTTGAAAAGTGTTTATGACTTTGTTCATTCTGTCTGTCCGTTAGCACGATAACAACCGTAAAAATTAATTTATCAAAATGAAATTTTAGTATGTTGTTCAAACGATCTGTGGGACCTATGGGAATATAAATTAATAATGTCACCCAATCAGTTTTAGATTGAACCCGGGTTCAAAAATGAAATACATTGAACCCTATGGGACCTAATTTTTCAAACATTTTTTAAGCAAATTTAAAATTCACAAATTGCTTCAAAATTTTTAGGAAATATTCACATTATCCCATAAAATATATATAAAGAAATTTCAGTGAAATATGTTAAGTAGTTTTTTAATTAAAAATTATTTAATATAGGGAAAAAAGCAAATTCAATTAAATTCTGACTTTTGGGATATCCTCCAGAAAGAAAAATGAGATATATTATATAATAAATATATTTCCAAGTGTTTAATCATTTTGTATATGAGAGAAGCTTCACATTTTAAAATAAATTTGGTAGATAGCAATTTTTCAAATTTTTTTTTAATTTTATATAACTCTTGATGATATACTTATTTGATGGCATTTTTAATGCACTTTCCTACGTCCTAGAGAGTTAAAATTTGGTACACAGCTTAAATTTGTTGAACATTTTATTCTACAAAAATTTGGTGGATCTTTAAATATAGATCATACATTTTTTTCGAAATGGCCTGCAAAAAATCCCCGCTCACTTCTATAAATCATTGTTGTAACATTGTTAAAAATTCTGATGTGGGCAGCACGTCTTTCCCTGCAGACTCAAATTCACGTTCTCTTTATTTCTTCAATAATAATTTGAGTTTATCTGCGCAAAATAACAGCCAGAAGTATTTTAAATGACATTGAATTTGCACGTTAAACTTGAATTTTGTTCTCATTTGATAGCTGGACTTATTGTCAAAGGTGGCGTAGCGAAAACGCGAAAAAACTAGAATATCTCAAGAACGGCTAGTCTTAGAGTAATTGGGTTAGTCTTATTCTTGTTGTTGTTAAAAATCACGTATAAAATAGGAATTTAATTGATATAATTGAGCACATGTAGTCCTTTATTTTTATATTTAACGATTTTTGCGCTCCATTTCGCAAAAATAGCCAGTTCCTTTTTCCTGAATCGTACTAGAATAACCTACAAATGATTTATGCACACCAAATTTTGTTAAATTTGGTATATACATCACTTGTAGGTCATTGAAATATTATGCATCAAATTTTGTTAAATTTGCTCCATTAGTTTTTAGCTAAAATGGTTAAAGGCAATTTCTGCCGGCCATTTCGCAAAGAAGGCAGATTCTTTTATTACGAATCGTACTATAATCTAATGAACATCAGGATTTCCCACAAAAAACATACCTACAAAATTTTATGAAATTCGGTTCATTAGTTTTTAAATTAGTGTGGATATAATATCCTCACAGACACACATAAGCATACACAGATACACTCTTACACACACAGACGTCTTCCTAAAAATAGTGTTTTCGTGTTCAAGAAGTCCCGAAACGTGTAGATCCATCGAAAATTCGAGTTTTGATCTTTGGCACGATTCCAATACTTTGAATACATACACACACACACACACACATATTATCTGCGTATCTGTGTATTATCTGTGTATCTATATTCCGTGCCTATGCAATTACAATAGTTGTGATTTTAAATGATCTCTAAACTTTTATTATTTCTTCAACGAAGCCTAATTTTAACTTATGTAGAATGCAAATATCTGAAGCGATTGTAAGGTGAGTTGCATAGGAATTGCTGAATTTTTTCACACAAAATTATTTAGCTCTGGAGTCTGGAATACAAGTTATATGAATGAAATATTCATTGATTTGGCATAGAGAATCAGATGATTTATATTTCGATACAGTTTTAAATATTTAAGTATAATAAATTACTGTAGTACTGTGATAATATAAAAGATATCACCACTGAATGTATCACATTTTAAAATTTTTTAAATGAAATTGCATTTCAGTTGGAAAGTGTTTCATAATCAATGCTTATACATGATTGATCTTTCTTGTTATTATTTATTTTGATTTAATTATTTATTTCAAAACCCAAGGATGCTAACCATAGCAAAGATTATTTGGGACTCCAACCTCAAATCAAAATTCTATAAACACAACGGAATATGAATTTTAACTTATTTTATAAACTTTCATACGTCATTGTATTTCAGTGGTAGTGTCTCATAAAAGAAAATACCATAAAATAGTGTGTAACACTAATTAACAACATATATAAAAATAATGCATTAGAATAATATTTTTATTACTAATAACATGCATTCAATACTTATAAAATGATATACAAAAACGAGAAGCTGGACAAAATTAAATGAAATAAATATAAAACATGAAACTTTTGCAATCTTGAGTGTGAATAAATCAACCCATTTATTTTGTTGGTATCAAAAAAAATTGTTCAAGACTGCAATTTTCAATACATCGATCAGAAATTTGTGCTCTGTCGTGTCAAATACGATCACAGGAACTTCTAGATCTGACGCACCTCTGACTGGAAAAATCCTATATAATATACAGTTTGGCTCATCTAATGAAAATTACAAAATGGAAGATCTTATACAAAAGTATTTATATGTTGCTAAAATTCTCCATGGCAATCATCAAATCACATAATCGATTGCAACAGTCGTAACTGTAGAATGATTGGTGTGATAAAAAACTAGGAACTCCAAAGTCTAGGAGGGGGTTCCTAAGATGAAAGAAGTTAATGGGAATAAGCGTGCATGGATTCGTGTAGCTACGTTACTGATAATTGCTGAATTTTAGAAACATCAGGCACAAATTAACAGAATCACGTGTTTTCAATAATCATCATCAAAAGAAGCATGTCTCAGTATCGACATTTCTTTAGCCTCCAGTTTGTTACTGTTATCTTTGTACTTTTTCTCTAAATCCATACATGCGAATTTACCAACAAGTTTCAATTTAATATTATTCTTTCTCCCTTTTTTGAAAGATTCGGGCACCATTTTTGTAGTCCCGTCTTTAGTAACAGAAACTTCTGTTTTCAACCTCTTTTTGGACTTTTCTTTAATCCAAACCGAAGATATCACAGGAGAGAAATCGTATTTTGCAAATTCAAGAGAGAGATGATCGTAAATGACTTCCAGATCTTTTACGGTCATGTCCTTCAGTCTGTACTGCTTGGGCTTTATAGTCTTGTACACTCTAGAGTAATGTAGCCAATTTTTAGATAATATTTTGATGCACTTGGCGTCATTAGCTGCGTAAAACAGGACAGCTCGCTTCTTCATGGCTTTCTGGGTTTTCTGAAAAATTGAAAAGGGATTAATTTATGTAACTATTTTAATACACGAAAAATCTGAAAAGAATGTGTGATTATAAACTTTAAAAACAAAAATAATGTATGTCGAAATGTTACAGAAGAAATAGAAGAAAATCTGTCTTTTGTCGGGAACGAGACAAACTATGATCCAAACAAATGCATATTGATAGTCATAGATGATTCTTAACATACAGCGCGGGATGCCAAGGTAAAAAAATCTGATGTGGGCAGCACATGACTTTCCTTATATAATGCAAAGAATTTACTACTTTTACAGTAAAAAAAATCGATTATTTTTATAGTAGTTATTTAAATTCTTTCCAAGATATTGAATTTTCGTCAATGAGTCATCATTTTCCATGTCGTGTATCATCAATGACTCGTCATTGATTTAGCGTCATTTTTATACTTCGGCGAGTTTTTCGTTAATTTATCAACATTTAAAAAGTCGCCAATTTGGCGACATTCCACCAAATTCGTCGCCAAAATATCACCAAGCGTTATGGACGAAGAAATAAGTTATTCTTACAGCAGATAAATGACTATTGGCTTTCAAATACAAAAGTATTACTCAAAGTATATTTTTTCATGAATGGAACAAGCTAGATCCAAGAGCAGGATGTCACCAAATGTATCGCATGGTATTACATATGAAAAGTGAACATGTTTCTCAATAGGAAATATATATTTTTTTCATTTTATATGACTTTTTGATACTTTTCTTCAAAAATGTGCAATATCTCGAAAACGGTTCATGTTAGCGTTCTAAAATTTATGTCAATCGTTTTCTCATGAAAAATTACATAAGAAATGTCTATTTGCGTAACTTTATTGGCGGTTTTGATTCTTTGACGAATTTTTCAAAATTTCACTCGAAAATTTAAGGGGGTTCTGAGCATTCGATTGCGTATAAAAACAATAGGCTTCCAGCGTTTACGAATTGTGATTTTTATACCAAATGTCGTTCGAATCGGTCCATTCGTTCGTCAGTTATCGTCTCCACAGACTCACTAACAGACACACACACACACACACACAAACACACACGGACATCACTTCAAATATGTTTGATTCGTGATCAGGGATGCTTGAAACGTGCTCTCCCGTCGAAAACTCGAATTCGAATTTTCGACCCCGTCACAATACTTTCCTTATACATTATGTATATAGGGAAAGTAAAAATCTGTTGCGAGCTGCACACGAGTTTCCCTACAGTCTCAAATTCATTTTGTAAGGTTCTGCTGGGAAAATATCCTGGAGACCTGCATGCAAATGACCCCGCACTCTATGTGCGGTATAAGTTCGGGGAAAGGACCCCACACCAACGAAAAATCTCCCAGACTTGGCACGGAGGTTGTATCATGAATGTGTCAGCACAAGGGCCTAACGCCCAAAGAACGGCAGTGTGGGGACATAAACATGTCGATATAGGGGCATGAGAAACATTAAAATGTCACTTGTGGAGCTTAGTCTCAAAATTCATTGTTTCTGAGAAGACGCCACAGCCAGGGGCCAATGAACATGATGGAGGATATATACGGCGGACTTTATTGTTCGTCATGATTCTCTCGACGAGCAGCCACGACAAACGGTCGCACTTTGAATGCCCCGAGGGTTTCATCATGATCCCTCTTCGTCTCCGCAACATGTCTGTTGAGATTTTGAACTAATGCAATTTTACTAAATATCCATTGTCAGGGTGTTGTTGATTGTTGAGACCCAGACCGTCCGACCTACCAGAAAGGTGTAAGGTAACTGTATGGACGGCCGGGAAGTGCCACCCAATTTAGACCGGAACCCAGTGGGGGAGGCATCCACAGGGACCGTACCCTCCTTCCCCTACCACCAACCTCTCGGAAGGACTTACGGACCCACATGTTTAACGTGATCGTACTCCGCATGAACACGGCGGCATTTATGGTAGCGTGCAAATCTAGCGCGCAAACCACGGGGATACCGCACCCGAGATGGCCAACAGCACGCGGTGTTCCGAGGTGGTCACCCACCAAGTACTAACCGCGCCCGATGCTGCTTGACTTCGGTGATCTAACGAGAACCGGTGTTTTCAGCACGGTACGGCCGTTGGCCCCCATTGTCAGGGTGTGTCATCTTGGATCATTCTCCCATAATATTTCAATCTGTAAAATTGTTTAACTGTTAAAATTAAAATAAATTCTTGTTATGTTTAAAATAAGTCTGCCGTGTTAAATCCAAGTATGTCTCCTGGTTCAGTTTGCTGATTCTCACGGATCGCAACTCATGTGCAAAATCCGCTCGGGCAATATTACTTTGTTGTAATTACGCATCGGTTCGATTTCGGTCACCACATCCTGATATTTGGGGAGAGAGACAGACGGACAGAAGTCGTGTTGAGACAATCGGTTTTAACGACGAACGAAACAGAATTATAACAGTAGAAAGTATTTACACATTTTCTATTTCTTTCTTTAAAAATTCATTAAATTGGCTTTAGTTGCGCAAAATACCACCGACAAATATCTCAAATTACACTGAATTTTCAATTTTATTTCAATTTTCGTTTTCATTGAGACTGGATGCATTTTCAAAAAAAAAACTGGATGTATGTACAAAAAAAAACTAAAATATTTTGAGAACGGCTAATCTTAAAGTAATGGGGTTAGTCTTATTACTTTCGTCATCAAAAATTACGTATAATACGAGCTTTTAATTGATACATTTGAACATACGTAATCTTTTATTTTAGATTCTGGCAACTTTTGAGGATCATTTTACATAAAGAAGGCAGGTTCTTTCTTTCCAAATCGTAACAAAATCGAATTAGCTATAAAGTATTTCATAGGCCACTTATCTACTAAATTTTGTGAAATTTGGTCAATGAGTTATTCGGCTAGATGCATACTTTTTGAAGTCCACTTCGCAAAGAAAAGCAGTTTCTTTTTTTTCCGAATCATAGTAAAGTCTAATGAGCACGAACCCACAAGATACTTATCTGCCAAATTTTGTAAAATTTGATCAAGTAATTTTTCTGCTGGAGTAGATACATACATTCCGCAGACAGGCACATACAGAGACACACGCACAAACTAATACAGGCATACACACACACACAGACGTCACGTTAAAAATAGTTTTTTCGTATTCTAGAATGCTCGAAATGTGTAGATCCCTCTAAACTTCGGAATGCGATTTTCAAACCGATTCCAATACGTTCCCCGTGTATTGTAGGGAAAGTAAAAAAAGACTGTAACATCAACGATGGAAAGAAAACCATTCAATGGACAAGTAGACAGAAAAGCGCATAAACCAAATATTACTTAACTATCTCTTCCATGTTTAATATATCGATATTGTGAAATTATCTCTTATTTCTAACGACTCAAATTTCGACATTATTTGTGCCACATATTATAACAATAATAATTTATAAACCTGCAACTATCACTGTATATCCAGAAGGTACATACGATCGGCCGTATACGGAGGATTCACGTGACGTCACGTTCTTCTAGCGGAGAAAATCCTAAGTTTCGTTTGTACAAACAAACGCTAAACGTGCATCAGGTTTGTAGTAAAAGTTGCTATTTCTTCAAGTATTTCAGTGTTTTTTTCTTAATTAAAAGCCGTTTTATCTAGAACGTAGGTGTACATTAATATATATTGATTTTACATCAATTGGTATTGATGTGCGCATAGCTAGAATAAACTAGAACGTCTGACGTAAGACGTAACTTAAACGTAAGACGTGAACGTAAAGACGTCTGTTTTTCTCGCTTTCATCAGGAATCAGAAAATTTAGAACAACAGCGATGTAGTTCGGTGTCATATCTTAAAAATTTAAATACATGTAGATAGTTTTTAAATGTATTTACTTTTATGATCATTATAGATAATCCAGAAGCTTATCGATAAGTTATAAGCTGCCGTTTTTTTCTGGTTATATAAAAAACCTTCACAATTTCTTGTTTAAATATTTGGAATAATCATATCTCAAAATCATTCTAAAGTTTAATGTTCACAAATATGAAAGTGTGAACTAAGAACATACATAATCCTATATGCATAATAGCAATGGTGATGATTACCATTTGCAATTAAAATACAACAAGATTCTCTGAAAACAACTACATTCTAAAGAGTCCTTTCTGAGATTCACTTCCATGCACACTTATTTACACAACAATATAATTTCCTCTTACCTTTTATAAAGCATAACTATACATGTTTCATTTTGAAATTTCCTAGTTTCCCCAGCAAATCATTGTCAATATAACTTAGTTTTTCATTAAATATAGTAAAGTAAAAAAGTAAAGAAACAAGTAAATTTTTAAAGAAATTTTAAAGAAACAAGTAAATTTTTAAAGTATATACACTTTTAAAATTGTCATTACAAAAGCCACCATTATGACAGATCAAATTTATTTTTCTGTAGACATCAATACACACACTTTATCTTTGTATTGTTGTATCAATGGTATTAATGGAGCAATGAATTGCACTATTAAACTTTGTACAATGATTTTTAATACTTTTCAACTTCATTGAAAAGTGTTTATGACTTTGTTCATTCATTCTGTCTGTCTGTATGTATGTCCGTTAGCACGATAACTGCCGTAAAATTGACTTTATCAAAATGAAATTTTAGTATGTTTTTCAGACGGTCTGTGGCACCTATGAAAATATAAATGAATAATATCATCCAATTACTTTTGGATTGAACCCGGGTTCAAAAAATGAAATACATTGAATCCTATGTGACCTAATTTTTCAAACATTTTTTAAGCGAATTTAAAATTCACAAATTGCTTCGAAAATTTTAGGAAATATTCAAATTATCCTATAAAATAAATAAAGAGAAAATCAGCAAAATATATTCAGTAGTTTTTTAAATAAAAATTAAAATAATAATTACACCCTTTATATGAAGAGATCACGTGACCATTATATGAAGAGATCACGTGACCCACTTCAAAATAAAATATGGCATTCATCTTGTGTCAAAATCCTGATTTTTAAAGTTATATTTTATTCATATTTAATGTTGCATCCGTCCTAAACCCGCTTTATTTTTGTTTAAATTCTTTGCATTTACATACTGAAACAACGCAATTACAATATATTTGAGTTTAAATGATCATCAAACTTTGATTATTTCTACAACGAAGCCTAATTTTCACTTATGGAGAATGTAAACACGAAAAGATGTAGAAATAGTTGTATAAGAATTTCTGCATTTCTTTAACGTAATTTAAAATAGTTATCCGTGTTATTTTGTGCAATTAAACTCACTTTAATGAATTATGAAAAAATAAAGAGAAAGTGAATTTCAGTCTGTAATAAAAATCATATGCCGCCTACGTCAGTATTTTTTCATTAAAGTGAAACTATTTATTACTTCAATGCACTAAACCTAATATATTTAAAAATATTTTGCAAAATTTATTTTTGAAAAATCGTGAATTATAATTTTAATATTTTCTTTATTAAGCCAGCCAAATTTTTTTACTTTATTCTCTTTTTTTCTTCAAAAATTAAAAAAATATGTTTAGTGCATGCATACCTATTAGTTTAATATGTATATTAAATTCTAAGCAAATAGGATAATAACTTGTTTCGTAATCATGCAGACAAACACAAAAATTTAAATTGAGAAAAAGGGATTTAAAATTGCAATATGATATACGCGGGGGAAATTGCAAACAAATGGGGGAAATTCTATACAAATGCATTTTTTTTTATAATTTAAAAAATCGTTAATTTGCTGGTTAAAAACAGCTATATAAACTGTGTGCTCTTAAATATATCTTCTTTGACTTCAACCATGCTTTCACGAATATTTGTTTCTGCTGAATTTGCGTACTTTGGAAATGTTGATATGGAAGATTATTTTAAAATACTACTATGAATATAATAACAAAGTGAAACCACTGAAAGTAATAATGAGAATTTTTTGTCTGTTTTCAAAAATCTTATCACTCATTATAAACACAAAATAAACATTTAAAAAAATAATTACTTATCTTCGAGTATGAGATAATAAATTCTAGATAATACAATTGGCTGTTTTGTTACGTTCATGCGTCATACGATATACTTCTAAATATCTAACAAGCTTCTATTACAAAACATATCAATTGCAACACAAAATTCAATAACCATTAAAAGTTATCAAAGTCAAGGTTATGGAACTGAGATTTATGTCATAAAACTGGAAATAAAACTCATTTCATTTAAAAACATGTTAGAATGAAGATAATAGTCAATGAATTGTGACTTCTAATATTATTACTTTCCTTATATACATAATGTATAAGGAAAGTATTGTGACGGGGTCAAAAATTCGAATTTGAGTTCTCGACGGGAGGGCACGTTTCAAGCATGCCTGATCACGAATCAAACATTTTTGAAGTGATGTCTGTGTGTGTATGTATGTCTGTGTGTGTGTGTGTGTGTGTGTGTGTGTGTGTGTGTGTCAGTTAGTCTGTGGAAACGATAACTGACGAACAAATGGACCGATTTGAACGAAATTTAGTACAAAAATCACAATCCGTAAACACTGGAAGTCTATTATTTTTATACGCAATCGAATATTCAGAACCCCCCTAAATTTTCGAATGAAATGTTTAAAAAATCGTCAAAAAATCAAAACCGCTAATAAAGTTACGCAAATAGCTATTTCTTATGTAATTTTTCATTAGAAAACGATTGACATAAATTTTAGAACGCTAACATAAACCGTTCTCGAGATATTGCACTGTTTTCTAAAACATTATCAAAAGGTCATATAAAATAAAAAATATATATTTCCTATTGATGAACATGTTCACTTTTCATATATAATACCATGCAATAAATTGGGTGACATCATTCTCGTGGATCTAGCTCGTTCCATTCATGAAAATGGATACATTGAGTAATACTTTTGTATTTGAACGCCAATAGTCATTTATCTGCTGTAAGAATAACTTATTTCTTCGTTCATAACGCTTGGCGAGATTTTAGCGAAGAATTTGGAGGAATGTCGCCAACTTGGCGACTTTTTTAAATGTTGCTAAATTAACGAAAACTCGCCAAATGGATAAAAATGATGCTGAATCAATGACGACTCATTGATGATGACGACATGGAAAATGACGACTCATTGACGAAAATTCAATATCTTGGAAAGAATATAAATAACTACTATAAAAATAATATATTTTTTTTTACTGTAAAAGTAGTAAAATCATTACATTATATAAGGAAAATCATTTGCTGCCCACATCAGATTTTTTATTTTCATGAACGATTGATCAAATGCTCTAACTGGGAGAATGTTTCCATCCACAAATCAGTTTCGGACAAGTGAAAAGACGCAACTTAAAGTTGAAACTATAGAAGCTTGTATTTGCACAAAATGCATGTGATGAAATTCTATAATTTTATGATATACTGAAATTCGATTACGTTCTCTTAAAAAAAAATCCATTTATCTGAGAAATATTAAAAGTATGCATTTTTAATGTTTATTATTTTAATATCAATCAATTGCACTTCATTACTATAATTAAAATATATGTTTACTACTAATATAATTTGCATCATTTTTTGTTAATTATATTTTCCAATATATTTAAAATTATCCCGAACCTATTCCAGACTTAAACCGTGCAGACGCACACCCTGGAGTGGGGGGGTGAGCTATCTAGTTGCAACCCCCTCATTCAGGAGCCCATGCATGAAGTGCATCAAGTTGCAAAAAATGTACTATTAGACTGACGAAAAAGTCCCACTCAATAAGGTTAGTACAAAACATAATTATGTACTTAGTGAACTCTTTGGGTCGGCAGGTGGGGTGTACTTTTTTCAGGCGCCATTTTAGGTCTACCCCCCTCCTCCAGTCGTAAACTGATCTTGAAATGTATATGGGAACATTCACCAAAATGTCTCCTGTATTTTCTGTCAGGAAATATGGTCACCGTAATTATAATTCGTAATCCAAAATTATTCTCCTAGCCACAATAATCAATCTGAAAACTATGATCATAGGAATTATGAAAAATGTCTGAGGGATATTTTAAAGTTACATTAGGCTCTTCTTATGATCATACAAAACTGAAACTAGCATTAACAAGTTGCTATTTAACTGCCAATACCCAATTGTGTCAATGGCTTTACTGAAGCTGGTGTTCTATCATGAAAACATAAGTAACAAACCAAAAATAAAATGTCCTTAAAATACAGCATATACCAACTTAGTAACAGCAATAATCGGATTCAGATGCAGCAACAGCCTGCTTCAGGATAAAAAGTAAAGCTGCCTTCCTTATAAACTCCTGCGTTATTTTATTCCTATGACTCTCCCGGAAAGTTCTGGAACAACCTTAATTTCCGGAATCGTTAGTCGTAGATATATACTTCCAATTTCAAAAATGTTTCAAATAAAATTGCAATTTATTTTATAACGGTATTAAATATAGAAAAACGTATTAGTCTAAAAAATACGAAATCTAGCTTTGTATACGGTACCTCAATCCAGTATTCCTCAATTGCTAAAAATTTCATCATGCATACACTCAATAAAGTTCGATTCCTTTTCGAACAAAATTTAACAAGATATTGCAGCTCAAAATTGCAACAAATTTTTTGCTGAGAAACTGGGGGTTGTGCACATATTTATTACATAGCCATGTCAATTTGTCAACATATACTCCATATTATACGTAAATATAGTCCACCCTTCCAAACAAATTATTAGGTGTTATAAGACTTTGACACCCTGATAAATCCTAAAGATATAGCGTTAACAGAAATGTAAAACACATGACCTGAAAAATTTTATTTTTAACACTTTACAACATAGTTGAAAAGTGTTTATGACTTTGTTCATTCTGTGTGTCTGTCTGTCTGTCCGTTCGCACGATAACTGCCGTAAAAATGACTTTCTTACGGCAATTTTTAGCATGTTGAGACGGTATAAGGGACATATGGGAAAGTAAATGAATAATATCACCCAGTTAGTTTTGGATTGAACCTGAGTTAAAGAAATGAAATGCATTGAACTCTATGGGACCTAATTTTTCAAACATTTTTAAGCAAAGTTAAAATTCACAAATTGCTTCGAAAATTCTAAGAAATATTCAAATTATCTCATAAAATGTATATAAACAAAATCAGCAAAAACTGTTCGGTAGTTTTTTAGATAAAAATTAAAATAATAATTACACCCATATTATAAGAAAAGATCACATAACCCACTTCAAAATAAAATATGGCTTCCACTTTTTTTCCCAATCCAAAAATCGTGATTTTTACAAGTTCTTCTACATTTATATTTAGTGTTACATTCGTTCTAAAACCGCTTTATATTTGCGTATTTTCTGTGCATCTATATTCTGCGCCAAAGCAATTACAATATTTTTTAGTTTAAATGATCATCAAACTTTGATTATTTCTACAACGAAGTCTAATTTTAATGGATGCACAGTGTAAACAAGTGATTGTAAGATGAGTTGTATAAGAATTGCTGAATTTTTTTAATGAAAAATTTTTTAACTCTGGAGTCTGGAATAAAAGTGTATGAGTGAAATATTCACTGCCTTTACATAAACAGCCAGACGATTTATATTTCGATGACGTCACTTGAATAAAGTTTATTTTTTCGATGAAGTTTTAAGTTTTCAAATATAATAAATTACTGTAGTACTGTGATAATTTAAAGTATATCAACGCTGAATGTATCGCATTTTAGAGATGTTTAAATAAAAATGCATTTCAGTTGGAAAGTGTTTCATAATCAATGATTTAGGCATGATTGTTCTTTCTTGTTATTTTATACGGCCCCTTAGCACTAGTCCTAAATAATGAATTCCCACACGAAGAAAACTGATAAGAAAGTAAAAATAATGTAAATAAATTGAAAATGTTTCTCTTTCCGATTAAACTTAAATCTATACGTATCATATCGTGCTTTTGGAAGAGTTAGTGCTTAAATATTTTGCTTATTACTAAGCCAACAAGATGTTCCTCTTGTTGCTACAGTTTCTGTAGTATTACATTTTTGTGCTCGTTATAAATTTCACTTAACTGCCAAACAATTTATTAAAATTTGTAAATATCTTCAGAACAAGAACTCTAATAAAGAAAATTAAAATTATATTACCTTTGCTTATAAACGATTCTTAGACCAAACTGTTATTATAACTAAAAATTTGACATCTGCAGCACATGACTTTCCCTGCATATTCAAATTCAATTTATCTTTATTTCTAATTATTATTAATTCATTGAATTTGGTTTAATTGCACAAAATAACACTAGATTTGTGCATTTAATTCAACTTTTGTTTTTATTTGATAACTGGACATTTTCTCTCAAAGGCGGCGTAACAAAAATGCAAAAATACTCCAATATCTCGAGAACGGTTAGTCTTATAGTGATGGGGTTGGTCTTATTATTTTCCTCGTCAAAAATTACGTATAAAATAAGTATTTAATTGATACATTTGAGCAAGAATAAGTAGTCTTTTTTGGGGGGATTTTTGAAGGCCATTTAGCAAGAAAAAGCAGGATTTTTTTTTATCTCGAATAGTACCAAAATCTTATCAGCACCATGGTCACACACAAGTGACTTATAAAATTTTATGAAATTTTGTTCAATAGGAGTTAGAATGGATACATACATTGCACAGACAGACACACACAGACACACACAGATGTCATGCTAAAAATAGTTTTCTCGTGTTCCAGAGATCCCAAAACGTATAGATCCGTCGAAAACTCGAATTGCGATTTTCGACACGATTCCAATACTTTTCCTATACATTACCATGTATTGCAGGGAAAGTAATACCATGTATTGCAGGGACAGTAATACCATGTATACGAGTATTACAGGGAAAGTAAAAACTGGTATTTTTAACTTAGTTTCTCATCTACATTTTGTCATTCAAAGAAAAGAATTATTTTTCAGAGCTATAAATTTCCCCACGAAATTAATTTATCTTTACATCGATTTTTTTTTTCAAAAATCAGAATTATTATCACAAAATAAGACCTTGTTTCGAAATATTAATTTTAGTTAAATGCAAATAGAAAGAGGTCTTACCTGAATAACAGTCTCTGCTTTATCAGAGTTGGTGTATGATGATAGACACTTGACCATAGTCACTACATCAGCTTCATTCAACCACTCTGTTGCCTTTCCCGAAAACTTACTAGACAGGTCTTCCGCGCGGAACCTAAAATGCAAGTGCACCTTCTTCAGCGTCTCTTTGTACTTCTGTATCACGTACTTAGATATGGATTCCCAATCGTCATTTTTGTTTATAACCGAAATATAAATGTTCGCTGTAGCATCATCCAAAACTCCATACTGTTTCAATGCATCGTCAATAACAGTGCAGATGCCAACGGCTTCCAGTGCCGCTGCACTTTCTAAGCAGCAGATATATATATTCCTTTTATTCCTTAGTTTATTAATAATTGCAGGGTATGTCCTTATGAAGTCATAAAAATGTTTGATCACCATGCAAGTATCATGAACTCCAAGCTGACACAAATAAGCACATCGGAAACTCTCCGTTGGCACGATCTTCTTGGATGTTGCGGATAATTCATTTGCACGTCGCAGGAGATTCGAGATTTCACCAGTTTTCATTTCATTTTGATAAAAAGCGTTAACAACGGCATTGTAAAATTTACAAAATCTTTTTTCTCTGGAACGCTGCGTCTCCGACAGAGAGAAGTTGCTGTAGTCGTTGCAAGCCATGGTGATAAGTTTTGAGTGTTTATTGACACTGTAAAATATATTTATATACTGAAGAAAGGTGCGGGGAAATTACCTCTCTTATCGTAGGTTCGAAGTTATCAGATAGATTGTTTTTCCCTCATCACAAAACACTACAATAGTTTTGGTTAATTATTTATCATTGCTGGTTTTTATCAAAACGGTTTTTTCCCCATGACAATACGTTACAAGTCGTTTTAGTTTATTTTTGCGTTCCGAGTTTGTATTCATGATTATGGTTTTATTCTTTATAAAATAATAAAAATGTTGAATCAGGTTGTGCTGGTGGAAAAAAAAAGCCTGTTTTTCACACTTTCCAACACAGTTGTAAAGTGTTTATGACTTTGTTCATTCTGTCTGCATGTCTATCTGTATGTCTGTCTGTGTGTCTTTCTGTCAGTTCACACGAAAACTGCCTTAGAAAGAACTTTATCAAACTGAAATTTTCCTATGTATTTGAGACGGTCTGTGGGACATATGAGAATGTAAAAGAATACAATCACTTAATTAGTTTTGGATTTAACCCGGGATGAAAAAATAAAATACATTTACTCTATAGGGCCTAACTTTTCAAATATTTCTTAAGCGGAGTTAAAACTCACAAATTGTTTTGAAAATTTTAGGAAATTTTCAAATTATGACGTAAAATGTGTAAAAAACTTTCATCAAAATATGTTAAATAGTCTTTTAAATAATAATTGAAATAATAATTACAGCCATATTATACGAAGAAATCTCGCGACTCATTATAAAATAAAATATGCATCCATTTTTTATCACTTAGTGAAAATCGTGATTTTTAAGAAACTCTTATATTTATATTTGTATTGCATCATTCCTAAAACCGCTTTATTTTTACATATTATTTGTGTATCTAAATTCTGTGCCTACGCAATTACAATACTTTTTATTTTAAATGATCACTAAAACTTTATTATATTTACAACGAAGCCAAATTTTAACGTATGCAAAATGTAAGCAAATCAAAGGATTGTAAAATGGTGTAAGAATTACTGATTTTTTTAACATAAAATTATTTAGCTCTGGAGTCTGGGATATTAGTGATATGAATAAAATATTCATTGATTTTACATAGTCGATTTTATATCATTGCGTTTTGGGATGAAGTTTTAAGTTTCCAAGTAAAATAAATTATTATAGTACTGTGATATTTTAAAAAATATCACCGCTGAATGTATCAAATTTTACAAATGTTTAAATAAAATTGCATTTTTGTTGGAAAGTGTTTCATAATCAACGCTTTATACATGATTAATCTTTCTTGTTCTCATTTTATCTACCTCTCATAAAGTTGCAAAATTTTATGAACAGCGGTTTAAGAGTTAAATACATTTTTAATGAAATGTAATATTCAAGGTGTTTCAAAATAATTGCAAAAATGTTTCGTCGTAGACCCATAGTTAAAGTTTAAAAAATCTGATGTGGGCAGCACATGACTTTCCTTATATAATACAATGAATTTACTACTTTTACAGTAAAAAAAAATATATTATTTTTATAGTAGAGTCTTTACAAGATATTGAATTTTCGTCAATGAGTCGTCATTTTCATTGATTTAGCGTCATTTTTATCCATTTGGCTAGATTTCCGTTAATTTAGCAACATTTGAAAAAGTCGTCAAGTTGGCGACATTCCACCAGATTTGTCGCCAAAATCTCCCCAAGCGTTATGGATGGAGAAATAAGTTACTCTTACAGCAGATAAATGACTATTGGCGTTCAAATACAAAAGTATTACTCAAAGTATCTTTTTTCATGAATGGAATGAGCTAGATCCACGAGAATGATGTCACCCAATTTATCGCATGGAATTACATGTGAAAAGTGAACATGTTTCTCATTAGGAAATTTTTTTTTTTATTTAATATGATTTTTTGATATTTTTTTTAAATGTACAATATCTCGAGAACGGTTCATGTTAGCGCTCTAAAATTTATGTCAATCGTTTTCTAATGAAAAATTACATAAGAAATGTCTATTTGCGTAACTTTATTAGAGATTTTGATTTTTTGACGATTTTTTCAAAATTTCACTTGAAAATTTAGGGGGTCCTGAACATTTGATTGCGTATAAAAACAATAGGCTTCCAGTGTTTATGGATTGTAATTTTTGTACCAAATTGCGTTCGAATCGGTCCATTTCTTCGTCAGTTATCGTCTCCACAGACTCACTGACACACACACACACACATAGACATCACTTGAAAAATGTTCGATTCGTGATCAGAGATGCTTGAAACGTGCTTTCCCATCGAAAACTCGAATTCGAATTTTCGACCCCGTCACATTATTTTCCTTATACATAAGGAAAGTAAAAATGTTTAGTTAAATTTAACTAATCATCCTATGCAAATTTCGAACACCTTTCAGTGAAAAAATGAAAAATGTCATATTTTATAAAGTCCACTAGAAAAAGAAATGTCAATTATAAAAATATTTTCCTTAGTCCAAGTAATCAAATTAAGAAATGTGCATTGTCATACGATCAAATTTGCCCGAGATATCCTTAATTAAAATTTTAAGATTTATTAAAATTGGGGATTGTATAAAACTTTTTCTAAAGATAGATACACACATAAATTTTCGAATGATAATTTTTCTTGACGAAATTCATTATTGTACGACCACTAAAATTATGTTAGACGAACGTGACGTCACTCGTTTGCTAAACGAATATGACGTCGCTTTTTTGCTGTTCGACTGTGACGTCGAAGAAAAACAATTATCGATATACAATTTTTTTTTTTATGAAAATAGGTTGGCACGGATGTTGGTGGCATAAAAATTCCCCAAAATCCCCTTAAAAAATTTTAAAAATTGTCGTACATGAATTATCTGCAATTCGTACATGAATTATCTAAGATTGAAGTTACTTAATTTATAAATTTGAAAATATTTATTACAAATTTTTAGACTAGAATTGAATTTTGTTTTTACTTTCCCTATATACATAGTACAATATATAGAAATAGTGTAGTGAAGGGACCGAAAATTCGAATTTGCACTTTCGACGGAAAAGTACGTTTCAAACGTCCCTGAACTCAAATCGAACAATTTTGAGGTGATGTTTGTGTGTGCGTATGTGAAGACGATATCTCACAATCGAATGGAGCTTTTCGAATGAAATTTGATACAAAAATTTCAATTAGTGATTAGCTGAAGCCTATTGACTTTAAACGCAGTCGAATGTTTAGAATACCACCAACTTTTAGAACGAAATTTTGATAAGTTCACAAAATAATCAAAATCTTCAATAATGTTACGTAAATAATCGATTCCAATAAATTTTGGAATGCTAGACTAAACCGTTTTTAAAATAAATTTATCAAAAAATCAACACATCAACAACAGTGATTTACATATAACAAATGCTCTTCTTTCCGACTGTCAACAGTATCAACTTGTTGTAGCACATAAAAATCTTGGATTGTCAGCAACAGTGCAAGATAAGAAGCAGGAGTTCCAAAACTGGATAACACTGTAAAACTCTTGAACTGAGTTGTCAGAATGAGAACTGTGAAAAGTTTTTCTTTATTCGACTGGCAATCTCGGATTCGTGTGCTACAACTTAAAAGCAGAATTTTTACAAAAATTGATTTTTTTTTTCTTTTTATAAAATAAAAATGGCAGACAATACAAAAAAATGTTCTAAAATAATAAAAAAAATGTTCTTAAAATATATAAAAATGCCCCAAAACGCAAAAAATACCCTAAAAGCTCTAAAAATTGCCTTAAACGAGGAACAAAGGGTAAAAATGCAGGAAAAATCAGCGATAGATCTAGTCCAATGGAGCTGAAATGGTTTGGGGCTAATAACATTATGTAAACATTCAGTAAAATTCAATGAATTTATTTTTCTATTCAGACTCATTCATTTCGTTTACAGGATTTTAAAGAGCTGCAAAGTACTCCCTAACAGTTTATAGCTGGCGAATACTTTTAGTTTCCGCCGCGATTTCATCTCAATACTGTACTTTAGAATATTTTAGGTATAAAATATCAAAATATAACTTGCTTTGTGGTATATAAGATAAACTTATATAATATCTCTGGCGGGGTTTTACATTAAAGTTAATCTATCAGACTTGCCTGGAGACACATAGATCCGTACTTGAATACGTACATTTTCATCGATTTTGTTCAAACCTCATCAATCATTAAGCATTATTAGTATCTCCAATTTTATATAAACTCCTAATTTATTTTTCGATAAAAATACATCGTGCTTATACACCAATATTTCACCAAGGAATAAGAGGACAGAATTTTAAATATTGCAGCTTTCTCACACACACACATTGGAAAAACTAGGTTAAATACTAAAATATCTAAATTATAATCACTATACTTCGAAAACTAAGAGCTCGCTCCAAAATCCTATTTTGAGTATAAACACATGTAGAGCTTTGAAAGAACAATAAATTTTTGCTTTTTGTTCATAGCACTTTTAGTTTATGAGATACAAGAACTCGAAAAACGGAAAAATTACTAGTTATATCTATATTTTATAGTTTCGAAGATATTTCGAGTGAAAGTAAGAAAAATGAAAAAAAAAAAATAAATCTCAGACAGATACTTTTTACTTTCCCTGCAATACATACTAATGTATAGCGAAAGTATTGGAATCATGTCGAAAATCGCAACTAGATTTTTCGACGGATCTGCACGTTTCGAGACCTCTAGAATACGAAAACACTATTTTTAGCGTGACGTCTGTGTGTGTGTCTGTGTGTTTGTCCAATGTATGTATCCACTCTAACTCAAAAACTAATGGACCGATTTTCATAAAATTTGGTAGGTTAGTCACTTGGGTATGACCCTGGTGCTGACTAGTTTTTGGTACGATTCGTAAAAACAGAACTCGCCTTTTTATGCGAAATGGCCCGTAAAAATGTCATGTATCCACTCTAGCTAAAATACTAATTGACCAAATTTCACAAAATTTGGTAGATAAGTTACTTGTAGGATACTCTGGTGCTGATTGGATTTTGGTATTAATCGGAAAAGAACAACCTGCCTTTTTTTACGAAATGGCCCGCAAAAATTTTATGTATCCACTATCCAGATAAAATACTAATCGATCAAATTTCCCAAAATGCGGTAAATAAGTTATTGATGGAATACTCTGGTGCTGATTAGATTTTGGTGTTATTCGGAAAAGAACAACCTGCCTTTTTTTACGAAATGGCCCTCAAAAATCGCCAAAATCTAAAAAAAAGCTACGTATGTTCAAATATATCAATTAAATGCTTGTTTTATATCTAATTTTTGATAAGGAAAAGAATAGGAACAACTTTATTACTCTAGGACTAACCATTCTCGAGATATTTAAGATTTTTAACATTTGGTTATGCCGCTTTTGGAAAAATGTCTAATTACCAAATAAAAACAGAGAAATTGAATTAAAAATGCAAATTCAGTGTTCTTTTGTGCAATTAAACTCAATTTAAAGAATTATTAAAGAAATAAAGAAAAAATAAATTGAAGTCTGCAGGGAGAGTCATGTGCTGCCCACATCAGATTTTTTATGTTATTAGAAAAAGACGTTCAAATTATTAAAATAATGAAATCACTTTTATATATTCATAATATGAACCCTATTTCTAATAAAACAAGATAAATTATTTACAATTCTATTCGAAAGTAACAGCCAAGCTCCCTTCTTGAGTCCCTTCAAAGTATCCCAGTCACTTCAATGTCATGAGTCACTTCAACGTCATGAGTCACTTCAACGTCATGAGTCACTTCAATGTTTGAAACAGAATTACTTTAGAACGGCCTAATCCGACTTTAATGAAATCTGATCTCTAATCGTTTGATTTCTAATAGTTAAATAATTTAAAAGTAAAAACGAACCCGGATCTGCCTACCCCAAATCCTTGCAAGTGGATTTACAATAGGCGGATCAAGTGGTTACTCAGAGCCTTTAAGACAGTAAATCCGATGCTAAGAAACCATTCAAAAGAAATCAGGTTACTCAAAAGACCCAGTCAGAAATTTTGCATGTGACGTTACGATGGGCAGACTAAGATTACGTAATAACAAAATAAAATATAAAATAATTTTCAGTTATCTGTTACTGAAAATTTTGTACTGTACATGTCATATAAGTATATTAACTTTTAATGTACTTGTGCATAATTTGAGCATAATGCGGTGAATAAGTAAAATATCATTTATTGAGCTGTTCACGTCAAGTCAATTTTGTACATTAAATTTGGTGTGTACTGGGACAATATATACTGGGATAATACAGGGTGTTTCAAAGTGGTTGTCCCGATTTCAAATGCTTGTAATTTTGTAACAATTAATCGCGTAATAAATTAATATATATCACGTGAAAGAAAAAATTTTCCGAGTTTTGTAATGCCATGTTCTGTTACGTTTGTGGCTTCGCAATAGACAGTAAACAGTTGTTTTCCAAAATGTTGACTGTGCAGCAGAAAGTTTTTTGCGTTTTGCAGTTTTCGGAATAAAAATCGGTAATTGCCTTTCAACGCCAGTTCCGTAGACGTTACATTATTGAACCGCCATGTGTTAAGAGCATTCGTAAACGGTATTAGAAATTCGAACAAACAGGGAGTGTGCGCAATGACAGCAACACAGGACGTCCGAGTCTATCTGGAGAAAGTGGAAAGGATCAAAGAATTCTTCTTCAGAAGTAGTCCAACGAAGTCAACAAGGCGCACCCGTCTAGAACTAAGAATTTCTGTGTCGACTGTTTGGCGTACTTTGAGGCAAAAATTGTTTAAGAAGCCATACAAGTTCCAGTTCCTGCAAGCCATAACGCCAGACGATAAGCTCAAATGACTAAACTTTGGACATTTCATTCAAGAGTTATAGAGGATGGGGACATTTTTGCTCGATTGGTCTTCAGTGACGAAACGACTTTCCATGTAAGTGGCAAAGTAAACCATCACAATCTTAAAATATGGAGCACTGAAAACCCGCATACAGTAATTGAACATATGCGTGATTCACCCAAATTTAACGTTTTCTGTGCCATGTCTCTCTCTCTCTCAAGATTTATGGGCCTTTCTATTTTTCCGAAAGCACAGTAACTGGAAACACCTACCTGGATATGCTAGAGATCTGGTTATTTCCGCAATTGAAAGAAGGATCCACTGACTACATTTTCCGACAAGATGGCGAGCCGCCTCACTGGAATTTGAACATTCGTCGTCACCTTAACAAAGTTGTTCCTCATCGTTAGATTGGTCGTAGTGGACCTATAAATTTGACGTTAACAGGCCTCCCTTATCCCCGGATTTGACGTCGAGTGATTTTTTCGTTTGGGGATACATAAAGGACAGTGTTCGTGCAACCTTCACCAACAAACCTACAAGATCTCAAAAACCTCATTACTGCAGCTGTGGCAACGACAGCACAGGATATGCTGGATCAAATTTGACGAGAATTTGATTATCGCCTTGACGTTGTTCATGCAACTGAAGGAGGTCACATCGAACACTCGTGATATATCCTGTGATAATATATTGTAATGATATATACTGTGATAATATATACTATGATATTAAATTGTGAAATACGCATGCTGCACAGCACAGAATACATCAGTATTAAGGAGAGAATAACATTATTCGCATATAGCTGTTTGTCTCTTATGCACATACATTGCAGGTGTTTATATAACTATAATTACTTTCCCTGCAATACATGGTAATGTATAGGGAAGTATTGGAATCATGTCGAAAATCGCAACTCGAGTTTTCGACGGATCTACACGTTTCGACACTTCTAGAATACAAAAAAACCATTTTTAGCGTGACGTCTGTGCGTGCGTCTGTGTGTCTGTCTGTCTGTGTGTCTGTCTGTGCAGATTTTGTATCCACTCTAACTGAAAAACTAATGCACCGAATTTCACAACCTTTTGTAGGTAAGTCACTTGTGGGCGGGTCTGGTGCTGATTAGTTTTGGGTACTATTCGGGATAAAAGAACCCGCCTTTTTTTTGCGAAATTGCCCGCAAAAGCTTGTATCCACTCTAGCTGAAAAACTAATGGACCGAATTTCACAAAATTCGGTAGATGAGACACGTATAGGTCAACCTGGTGCTAATTAGATTTTGGTACGATTCAGAAAAAAATAACCTGCCTTTTTTGCAGAATGGCCCGCAAAAATTGTCAAAATCTAAACTAAAAAGCTACGTATGCTCAAATATATCCATTAAATGCGTGTTTAATACGTAATTTATAACGAAGAATAAGACCAACCCCATTATACTAGGACTAGCCGTTCTCGAGATATATTAGTTTTTTTCGTATTTTTCCACGCCACCTTTGAAAATAAGTCCAGTTATCAAATGAGAACGAAAATTGAATTAAAAGTGAATTAAATTTAATTGAGATAAAGAGAACGTGGATATAAGTCTGCAGGGAAAGTCATGTGCTGCCCACATCAGATTTTTACTTTCCCTGCAATACATGGTAATGTATAGGGAAAGTATTGGAATCATGCTGAAAATCGCAACTCGAGTTTTCGACGGATCTACACGTTTCGAGACCTCTAGAATACGAAAAAACTATTTTTAACGTGACGTCTGTGTGTGTGTCTGTTTGTGTGTCTGTACAGATTTTGTATCCACTCTAACTAAAAAAGTAATTGACTGAATTTCATAAAATTTGGTAGGTAAGTCACTTGTGGGCGAATCTGGCGCGGATTAGTTTTGGGTACGATTCGGTGTAAAAGAACCCGCCTTTTTTTGTGAAATGTCCCGCAAAAGCTTGTATCCACTCTAGCTCAAAATCTAATGGATCGAATTTCACAAAATTTGGTAGATAAGTCGCATGCGGGTAACCCTGGTGCTGATTAGATTTTGGTATGATTCGGAAAAAATTAACCTGCCTTTTTTGAAAAATGGCCCGCAAAAATCAACAAAATCTAAAATAAAAAACTACGTATGCTGAAATATATCCATTAAATGCTTGTTTTATACGTAATTTTCAAGATACTTTTTCAAGATAATTTTCAAGATTTTTGATACGTAATTTTCAGAATAAGACCAACCCCATTACACTAGGACTAACCGTTCTCGAAATATTTTTTTTTTCTCTACGCCACCTTTGAAAATGAGTCCAGTTACCAAATGAGAACGAAAATTGAATTAATAGTGAATTAAATTTATTTAAAATAAGAGAATGTGTATATAAGTCTGCAGGGAAAGTCATGTGCTGCCCACATCAGATTTTTTTACATCATGATTACAAAAATGTCTAATGCAAAGATGTTCGATAAGCAGTTAGAAAAATTCATGTAATTTGCTTTTTGCGGATAATCAACATAAGTGAACTTTATTTCTTCATTTTATTTTAATGTTACGCGAGTATCACTTCTCTGTTGAACCATTTGGCTTATTTGTAGAGGATCTAACTTTTTATACACTTTAAGCGACACCAAACTTTGGAAATTTACTCATTTTTGCAAATTTAATATTTAACAAGAAAGATCAATCATGCATAAAGCAATGATTATGCACTTACGTTGATGATTATGAAACACTTTCCAACTGCAATGCAATTTTTTCTAAACATCTCTAAAATGTGATACATTCAGCGCTTATATATTTAAATTATCTTACTACCACAGTAATTTGTGATACTTGAAAACTTTAAACTTCGTCGAAAAAGAAAATGCTAATTAAACAAATTAAATTTCATCCAAATATCGTCATCGAAATTAGAATCGTCTGCTTTTTCATGTAAAATCAATGAATATTTCATTGATTCCATTCCCCACATCCAATTTTGGGCCTGGGTACCAAGTCTAGCTCCGAGCCCTAGATAAAACAAAGTGGAGGGGGGTGTATCTCTTTTTTCTGAATTTTTTGGTGCAGAGTTGAATTTCATAAAATATATCAAGGGCAAGGTGATTTATGAGAGATATTTCATATGATGGCAAGTGGTGTGTATATTTTATTTTAGAAGAAATATTTTTATACTCTTTTGCACGCGTATTTTGCATCGTCATACACATTTTTGGAATAATCGAATCAGACATTATATAAGCTATTACTATAACTAATCCTGAGGAAAAGGTATTGTTAAAAAATGGCAATTTTTTAATAGGAAGTGACATCTGTAAAACCAGAAGTGGAGATCCTTAATGAATTTTCCTATCCTCTGAAAAATTTGATACTGAAACCATATCAGTCATCATCTAAGCTCCACCTACAGCCAATCCTGAGAAATAAATGTTTGAAGGAAAATGAAATTTTTTATCCAGAATTGGGAAAATAATTGTAAATAGAATTCCTTAATGAACCCTTTCTCCTCTCTGAAATCACATCAGTCATCACCTAAGCTCTATCTATAGTCAATCGAAACATACGTTTCAAGGAAATGTTTTGAACCAATAGATGAAAATCGTAAGTATAAATCCTTAGAAAACCAAATTCCAGAAGAAGTTCTCTACTTCCTCTGGAATTTAATACTGAATCCATATCAGTCATCATATAAGCTCATCCAAAAAAAAATAAATGTTGCAAGGAAAATGTACTTTTTTAAAATGAAAGCGACAGCACAACCTGAAGTTGAAATCTGATTTCTCTAACCCCTTCGAAATTTGATACTGCAATCATCGTCTAAGCCGTAGCCAATTCCAAAAGTTGATACTGCAAAGGAATTTTTTTTTAACCGAAAGTGGTAAAATATCCGAATTAAAAGTTCTTCCTCAGTCCCTTTACTTTCCATCACCAATGCTCTATAGTCAGTCTTAGAAAATGGATGCTTCAAGGAAAAATGAAAATTTTGAACTACAAAAGTAAGAAGAACCGTATATGAAAATCTTTAGTGAACCTCCCTATCTCCTCCAGAATTTGATGTTAGATCCATATCAGTCCTTATCTATAAGCTCTATCTATAATAGATCCTGAGAAATTGATGCTTCAAAATATTCATTTTTGCAGTCAACAACCACTCGGAAAAAACAGTTATCAGTGTTAAGCTGAATTACCTCCAATTTGTGTGCACATTCAGCATATAAATAAAAAATAATATGTCCGAAATATCTCGGGAACTTATCAGGCAATCAATTTTCATTTGCTTCGTAACTTTTTTGATAGAAATAGTACATGCACAGATATGTGTCGTTTTTGTGCATCGATCGTTTCGACTCATTGAAAAATCCCAAGACGCAAAGTTCTCTGCTTTTGAAAAAAAAAAATTCGTTTTTAACAGTTAGCAGTAAATGTTAGTGTCCTCAAAAAGCTCTACTAAAATTATCCTAAGAGGTTTTAGTTGTTTGTTTGTTTGGTTGATTAAGGTTTTATGGCACAAGATCCAACCTAAAAGGTATTAATCTCCAATTTTTTTTTAAACTACCGATTGAAATCAATTTTGATTTAATACATTATATCAGCCTAATACAAAATTATATATTCTAAATTACAGTGATTTTGCAGTTTTTCATTAAATTTCATCCTTTATATGGTGAATTAATTCTATTCGAATGCCAATTCGCCAATTATCGGGCCACAATTAAAAATATGATGACGTTGAGAACAGTTTATACCACCATAGCGGGATCAGTAACATTTTATTTTCTTTATATTTTCTTCCTAGATACTCCCACATTCGGATAATCCGACATTATAACTTTGATAAAATGAAGTTCATCTAAAATAGTTTTGTTTCATAACTAATTTTTTATTCTAATTTATTTTTATAATTACATTAAAAGAATGAAAGCATGAAGTTAATTCATTATGATATTGCTATGTGTTGTTCTACACTCATTCATTATGTTCATAAAATATATCTTCCAAAATGTATCAATTCTAATGTGAGATAAAATGACAAATAAGTGGCCAGAATTATTTATCGAGGGAATGGGATCACACAAGCTTAAGGCCAAACAACACAGTTTGTACGTACAAAAAAATTCCATATAATATAAAAAATCCTTTTCTATTCGGGATTTAGGAAGAGGGAGCAGATCTCCAGATTTCCTCCCTCCCCTGGATACACTTTGTATTACACTATAATAGAAAATGTGTGAATTTTCTCTGTCAATGAGCACAGTTCCTACTAATTACCAAGTTCAACATAAAATCAAACAATATAAAGTGAAAGTTTAGAAACGTGTTATAAACACTAAAGCAATCATAAAATTCTTTAATAATTCAATATTTTGCCTGAAATTTTGTACATATTTAACTATAGTTATTTTAAAGGAATAAATTTACAAAGCAGTATAGAAATGTGATAAAATAAATTTAATTCATTCTAAGATTAACTTTGTTTTATGATTAAAATATCTAAAAATAATATTTGAAAAATATAAGAAAATTATTTTGAATATACCTTAAATCTTAGATGGTATCATTGGGATGGATATTCTCTCTTAATATGTTGTTTCAGCTACTAATTTTTTTTTATAAAATTTAGTTGCATGTTGTGAGATGCACTAGCACTAATAAGATTATTATAGTATTGCATGAGAAATTAAAATAAACTTGCTTTTTGAATTTTCTTTAAAGCAATATCGGCTATTACATCATTGAAATCAATATGGGAAGCTAGTTCATGCCTTCGGGGAGCAATTTAATCTGATAGTAGATCTTTGGTTCTGTAGAAATAAACTAGAATTTTCTTTTCTACAGCGTTCCATTTAGTCGAATGGACACCCTGTCGCGTTAATTGGTTTATGAGAAGGGAAGATAAGATCTCCCTTCCGAAACTTACAGTTTCACAAAGAAAACCTGCAAACAAGGATCGTCTCAGTTGTTAGTTGGATGTGATTGATATGAGCTGTAAACTTCAATGAATGAGCGAAAGCAAACTTACTCGCTAGGGTTATAAACGTATCTATTTTATCAGTGCAATTCTAGAAAATTGCTAACTGCTTTCCCTGTAGTGATCGGTTTTTTATTGCCTTGTTGACATCGTCTTTCTTAACAACAAATAATGGACAGATTCTGCCGTTAAACACAATGCCGCTGTGCAGCTATCTCTACTCAGATGACTTGTATTGAACTAAGGATACCTCCTTTCTTAATCCGCCACTGGGTTCCGGTCTAAATTGGATGACACTTCCCGGTCGTCCAAACAGTTACCTTACACCTTTCTGGTAGGTCGGACGGTCTGGGTCTCAACAACAACAACCTTCTTTCTTAACTATTTCGGAAATCGAACAATCTTCAATTAATTAGAAAAAAATTATAAATTCATACACAGCTGTTCTATAGTAAATACTTTTATTCTCAGCAATGTTCACGGACCCCTAACAGTCTTCGGGCCCCAGTACCGTGGTCCCAACTGACCCCCCCCCCCTTTGTGGGGGCCCTGCAGCTAAATATAAAATTGGTGAGATATTCCAAAACTTTCGGATAATTTTTCAGCTAATTTGGCATTATCTGTTCTTGACCTACCCAGACCATCTGCCCTACCCCAAAGTATAAACTAACTGTTTGAAAACCTGAACAGTGCCTCATAATTTAGGCTGAAACCTAATGTGGATGGCGAACTACAAGGATCCCATCCTTCACATAACACATTTCCCTACAGATTTAACATGACCGTACTCGGCGTAGACACTGAGATAATTATTGGTGGCTTTAGTGATCAAATCCAGAACTACCTATGCCAGCGCCTTAATCACTGGGCTATCTTGGCCCTTTGTATATTTTTTCTGGTGAGCGTCAGTAAATTTTCTGCCCTATCCGCGCTTTGCTAACTTTCGCGGCACACATATTTCGCCGAAATTCTGCTCAAACAGTTGCGAAATATTTTCTTATAGATAAAATGCTATGCTTAGATTATATTAAAACTAAATTTAATACCCAATAAATCATAAAATATATGTTTTATTTTAATTTAAAATATTTTTGGTGCTGCCATCTGTTGTCGTAATTTAATTCATACCGACTATTTTTATTTTTTAATAAACATTTTTAAATGTCTATTCCTTCTAATACGCTATTAAATACAGCAACAGATCATATATAATGCCATAATCACGGAAACGTAATTGAACTTGGACTTGAAGATAAAGGAACTTGAAGACAAATCTGCAGTCCTCAGTGATGTACATTCAGATCCCTTATCAAATTTACAGAATGATAAATTACCTTTCCGTGATTGTGGCATTATTATATATGATCTGTTGTTGTATTTAACACTGTATTAGAAGGAATAGATATTAAAAAATGTTCATTAAAAAATAAAAATAATCGGTATCAATTAAATTACGACAACAGATGGCAGCACCAAAAATATTTTGGATTAAAATAAAAAGTATATTCTATGTTTTTGGGGGCATTAAATTTAGTTTTAATATAATCTAAGCATTGCATTTTATCTTTCAGAAAATATTTCGCAACTGTTTGAGCAGAATTTCGGCGAAATATGTGTGCCACGAAAGTTAACAAAACGCGGATAGGGCAGAAAATTTACTGACGCTCACCCTTAAGACCATCCGACCTGCCTGAGGGTGCAAGTTACCTGTTTGGACGGCTGGTATAATGACACCCAACTTGGATTAGAACCAGTGGCTAAACGTCGGGAGAGACGAAAAAACGTCCATCAAGTAAATTTAATTTTAATGATATATTTTCCGAAATAAATGTTTAAAATATTTTCTGTGCAAATAAATAAAATATATGTGCACCTTCTGGTGTAGACCTCAGTTCCGGCCCCTTTCTTATTTCAAGCGTCAGTCGGGATTTTCTGGAGACACGAATCTCTTCCCGTTTACCCATGTCAAAAGATATTCCATTGGAAATTAAACCGAAAGAAAATGCATGCGCAACTACTACCTGGGCACCGTCTGTTCTTTGGTATACATGTCTAAACTACAAGGAGAGAGCTGTTTTCTTTATTTCTCTTTCTAGCAAATATAGTGTTTATTGTCTGAATCATCTAGAGGGCAATTTTGAAAATAAATAGGACATTTGATTTAAAAAATCGTTAAATTATAGAGGTTTTAATATTATAGGATTTCAATATATTTTCAGAGTCAAAACCTCGACGTAGGGAATTGATACTTTTCAGAAATATGAGATATTCTTCTCAAATATCCAGATGTTTTAATTTAGCAGATTTCATCTTACATTCTTTAATTTCCATTTAAAATATTTTTTGACATAGCTGTAAGACTGAAATTTACGAATTTGTGTATTTAGGGCAAGGAAATAAATTCTTATTGAAACCGAATCAATCGTGAATGCAATATGCAAATACGCATTTATAATATATTTGGAATTTTTCTATGTGAATCAGAAGTTAAATTTTTAACAAGTGAAAAGTAAAGCTTGATGAGTGGTTTATTTATTTTCTTCATGTATTCCTTGATTTTTATATTCTAATTAAGATGTAGTTTTCCGAGTATTGTGTTTTCCCGCATATAAGGTTTTTTTAATTGGTTCCACAAATAAATACAAAACGAAGGTTTCAGTGTAATCAAATTGCAAAATGTCATTTATTTTCATTGTAATTCAGTAATTACACTAAATGTACCGGATAAACAGTGGTTTATCGGTCATCCAATGTTTCGGAACATCCGGCAGTTCAGAACGCCTTTCAAACAGCATTCGGCTCATAGACAGGTAGGTGCAAAAAAATGTTTTGCATAGAGGCCCGTGTAGCTTTCGTTCTCGTGTCCCATAAACAGTTTACGAAGAAAGGTCAATAATTTGTAAGATATCATACGGAACACACCAGATAGTGTATCCCTAACTTCATTTCCATAAAATAGCTCGTCAGGAAATATAACTGCAACAATGTTTTTCTTCTGCGCAAACCCATTGAGTTAAATCACCAAGTTTAAACATACAATTTAAATTATAAAATGTTTAATGTAATTTGTAAATAAGATATGCGAAAGAATTAAAAAATACCTTATTTCATTTCCTTATGCTCAACGATTTTTGAAATAGCATTTAAATCATCATAATGCACATACATATTATTTCAGTTGCAAAGTTTACACTTAGTTAATGTTTAAAAAGTTATCCCAATACATAAATCATTTCCAAAATCCACAGATCTTCATTGTAGAATCGTTTGCCCGGTAACCGACTCAAAATCGAATAAATCGAGAACTTTTTCGCCCAATATGCGCGCGCAATTTGAGCCCAGGACGTAAACACCACTGTGGTGATTTCTCAAATTGTTTCTAGCGGTTGGCAACAAGAAAATTCATTTGTTTGATTAGGACGTTTTTTGAGTTTCGGTTTTGTATGACGATTTCTAACCATGGGTTAGTTATGTAATAGAAATTGTTTTGGTTCGAAATCTGTTGTCGATAAATCATCAATATATATATGTATATATATATCGGAGGCTGTGTATTGTATTTTGTGTAAAGACTGAAGGAAATGTAGTGGTGTCGTTTTAGCATGTTTATGAATGTGTGCTGTTTATTGAGTTCTCATTTTTAAATCGTCTTTGCAGAAAATAATCATTGAAATATGGGTTGAGCTTCCGCAAATGCGCCGTTATATGCACTGAATCGCCAATATAGGCGATTACCTGCCAAGTATGGTAGTCCGGAAATCTCTATGACGTCATGAATCTGGGATTATTTTGTGTGTGTTGTCGCCAATGTAGCGATTTCGGGATAAATATGATCACTCTCTGAATACGTGCAGTGCAATGAAATGCAATGTAAATGGTACTGATTTTACTGATGATTATATAGCTGGATGTCTCTTTATGATGATGATATATTTAAAACCACGTACTGATTGATTACTTGATTGAGTTTCATTTAGACATATTTCTAAGATATTAATTATCAATATTGATTGATGTTGAACGATTGATTGACATTGAAATATTGATCGAGCAAAGATAATGTTATAGATCATTAAATTATTCTTTTATAATTAATATCGGATATAATTAATAACAGTTAAACGGAAAGCTTGGTATATTATAAATATGGGGTAATGCTATAGGATTTTTAACCATTATCTTAAAATATCAGCAAGGTTCATATACATAGCCAGAATTTCAGAGTTGGGGGGGGGGGGGGGTAACGATCGAATTGAGGGAACTTTCAAGGAAAACTTGATACAAATATGGATATTGAAATATACTCATATGTTTCAACAATGGGTGGAGTGGAGATGACTCCCAATCTTCACTGCTTACGCTAATGGTATGGCTTGAATGAGATCGGTTATAATTAATGTTTTGGATTGGTATCAAAATACCATTGGTTGAACGGAAAGTTTGGTAGATTATAAGTATGGGGTAATGCTATAGAATTTTTAACCATTATCTTAAAATATCAGCAAGGTTCATATACATAGCCAGAATTTCAGAGTTGGGGGGGGGGGGGGGGTAACGATCGAATTGAGGGAACTTTCAAGGAAAACTTGATACAAATATGGATATTGAAATATACTCATATGTTTCAACAATGGGTGGAGTGGAGATGACTCCCAATCTTCACTGCTTACGCTAATGGTATGGCTTGAATGAACTCGGTTATAATTAATGTTTTGGATTGGTATCAAAATACCATGGGTTGAACGGAAAGCTTGGTAGATTATAAGTATGGGGTAATGCTATAGGATTTTTAACCATTATCTTAAAATATCAGCAAGGTTCATATACATAGCCAGAATTTCAGAGTTGGGGGGGGGGGGGTAACGATCGAATTGAGGGAACTTTCAAGGAAAACTTGATACAAATATGGATATCGAAATATACTCATATGTTTCAACAATGGGTGGAGTGGAGATGACTCCCAATCTTCACTGCTTACGCTAATGGTATGGCTTGAATGAACTCGGTTATAATTAATGTTTTGGATTGGTATCAAAATACCATAGGTTGAACGGAAAGCTTGGTAGATTATAAGTATGGGGTAATGTTATAGGATTGATTTTAAATTTCCATGTTATTTTAAAAAGCCATTTCTTTTCATGACTCAGGAAAAATGTTTATTTTGCTCGTAAATAATTTTATTAGACTAATTACTGTTCCCACTGACTCCGGTGGCAATAATTATCTGCGATACAGTCATAACAAACTGAATCAGCTTCTTAAAGTACATTGAAAACGATAAAGCGCGTGAAAAACAATAAAGGCTTGTGATTTAGCTACGCTTGAAACCATATAGAATGAATTGATTGCGTACAAATTAAAAAAATCTGATGTGGGCAACACATAACTTTCCTTATATAACGTAATGAATTTACCACGGTACAGTAAAATAAATAGGTTTTTCGTATAGCAGATACTAATATTCTTTCCAAGATATTGAATTTTCGACAATTAGTCGTCATTTCATTGATTTAGCGTCATTTTTATCCATTTGGCGAGATTTTCGTTAATTTGTCAACATTTCAAAAAGTCGCCAAGTTGGCGACATTCCGCCAAAATTCGTCGCCAAAATCTCACCAAGCATAATGAACAAAAAAATAAGTTATTCTTACAGCAGATAAATGAATATTGGCGTTCAAATACAAAAGTATTACTCAAAATATATTTTTTCATGAATGGAACGAGCTAGATCCACGAGAATGATGTCACTCAATTTATCGCATGGTATTACATATGAAAAGTGAACATGTTTCTCAATAGGATTTTTTTTTTTTATGTGACTTTTTCATAATTTTTTTGAAAAATGTACAATATCTCGAGAACGGTTCATGTTAGCGTTCTAAAATTTATGCCAATCGTTTTCTAATGAAAAATTACATAAGAAATGTCTATTTGCGTAACTTTATTAGCGGTTTTGATTTTTTAACGATTTTTTCAAAATTTCATTCGAAAATTTAGGGGGGTTCTGAACATTCGATCACGTATAAAAACAATAGGCTTCCAGTGTTTACGGATTGTGATTTTTGTACCAAATTTGGTTCGAATCGGTCCATTCGTTCGTCAGTTATCGTCTCCACAGACTCACTGACACACACACATACTTTCACACACACATACACACACACAGACATCACTTCAAAAATGTTTGATTCGTGATCAGGGATGCTTGAAACGTGCTCTCCCGTCGAAAACTCGAATTCGAATTTTCGACCCCGTCACAATACTTTCCTTATACATTATATATATAAGGAAAGTAATAGATGACTCGAAACTAAAAGAAATTCTTAGTAAAGAATTTGCATATAGTAACGGATTTGCTGTCTTAGCGATGATACGCCATTCTGTATTTTTTAACAAATTAAAGAAATTTGTCACTATTCAGTGACCACAACTGCTTACTTAATCCACTAAAACTCGTTTCTTCAATTATGTCTATGTGTCTGCTTGTTTGACAGGATATCTTTTAAGCAAATTGAAACATTTAAATGAAATTTTGTACGATTATTTCAATGAGTAAAGGTAAAAAGTTTATTTTCAGGCAGATTGTACCAGATAAAAGTCCTCAACTTTTTAGACATGCTATTCTCAAATCGTAAAATATTATAACAAATTAACTATCTTAAAAATACTATAGAAACATTTTATATGCTAATTTTTATTTAAAAGGGAATGACATTTCTATAGACGCTAACTTGCGTTATTCTCGTGATATTACACCTATTTTTATTTTCTTATACGTAGTGTTTTCACGAAATTTTTCTAGTGATTCCAATATATGTTTCAGGACCTTCTGAACACGTTTTCACTCGTTTTTGAGTGATGCCCGTCTGTCTGTATCTATGGTCGATTTTTTGGGGGACATGTTAGCTGCCACAAATATTATGGGTTTTTCTTATTCAGAAAATTCACTGATTCAGCCCCATTGGTTATACATGTGATGTACACATTCTCACCTATTTTTTCTTGAGAACCATCCCGGGCTCTACCCTATGCGGGCAGTAGTGAACTTCTTTCACGATTTTTAGAATGGGAAGGCGAATGAAATTTTAGAGGAGAGGGGGGGGGGCAAATTTTCTATTTGTCCTATATAAATATATCTAAATATTATGTCACATACATAGAAACTAGGTTAACATAAAATGTCTCCGGGAGTGCGAATACTCGACCCCATCCGAGGTATGCCTGAAAGAAACACTGGTAATGAAACAGCTAGGAAAAGGCGTCAAACATGTTTAGGTTTCATGGTTGGAAAAACCCTATGTGTCTGTCCACTTAAAGTGTCTTTAATTAGACAAGTGATTTATGACGTTCCGAAAGAGGGAGGGTTACTGCTCTACTTTTTCCCTTCTTTGCGAATAGTGAGGCCCGAGGGAAAAGGTGATTCTTCAGAAGGGTAAAACAATTACATAAAAAAAAAAAAAAGTAGTAAATATCATTCAATATATCACTGTCCATATGCAATATTATGCGAAAAATCTGTTAACATCATTCTTGTGAATCTGACACTAAAATAACTTATTTTTAAAATTAACTTGCTTATATTTTAATGTGAATAACATCTATACTTAGCGCATATTAGCTGTGTGAATAAGATCTATGCTTAGATCTGTGGCGGAAATCGAAGCGTTAGGAAAAATGTAAACGCTTTGGACGCATATACTGCCGAACCCAATAAATAGAAATGTAAATATTTTTTCTTGTTCTAGATTAAAAATATATAAAAAAAATTTCATTAATTTAATATTTTGAACTTGTTTTTTGAAAAAACTTTAAAAAGTTATCTGTCTGAGCGAGATCTTTTTATATTTTTCTTACTTTCACTTGAAATGTCTTTGAAACTATGACAGATAGATATAAATAAAGGACAAAAATATGCAGCAAGAAATTGCATCAGAAATAGCATAAGAAAATAAATAAATAAATTACTGGATTTAATAATTTATATATATATATATATATATATATATATATATATATATAATAGTTTGAAAATTCAATGATAGAATAGAGAGAAGTTGCAACTCATAAAACTCTAACTTTAAAATATGCCTACATAATAAAAATAATTATTAAATAGAGAATCATCGATTAAATGGGAAAAAGGAAATGCACATTTCTAGTCATCAAGCTGAAGATTATCAACAAATATCAATGGAATATATATATGTGTGTGTGTGTATATACACTATTATGAAATAATAATAATTGTAATAATAATTCAAAGATTTCTAACGCAATATGCTTGAATTATTAGATTTATTAGAGAAATAATGTAACTTATATTTCTTTAGAATGTATCTATAGACATAACTCAAATTTGTAAATTTTATTTGAAATTCGGATATGTTTTAGATGACGTATCATTGGATATAGCAGACACAGAGAAAAATAATTCGTGTCAAAAGTAATAATCTTAGTTACTTGCTCCAACGCTTCAAAAAACATTAAAAAGTATCTGGCCATTTCATAAAAAGCAGTTCCATTTGAGGAAATATATTTGAACGTCTGTTTGTGCTACGATTATTGCTTCATGGGTAGGATAATTTCATTTCGACCGCTCTCAGCAACGATGTCCGTTTTAGAACAATAAAACACACATGCAAATTTTTTCAAAATCGGATTTTTAAAAAAATCATTTACTGTTATAATAATCTATAGTATAGCAGTATGGGGAGTAGAACACATGCAATTTTTACCCAACCGAACTAAGCAGCGAACTCGGTCTGTAAAACAATTACACAGCTGGAAGCAATTGACGTCTAATACAAATATAAGAAACTTAGTCCTTTTATTTATTTAATTCAGTATTAAATATCATTCACATCAGTGGTGCGTCACATTTTCGTTGGTGCGATCCCATTCAAGCATTATTTTATTTAGGAGACTCCAAGTCAACCTATGTAAATAAAAATCTGATGTGAGCAGCACATGACTTTCCCTGCAGATTCAAATTCATTTTGTAATTTTGTATTCCATTATGCATTAAATTAAGTTCAATTGCCGAGAATAATATGGATAATTTTCTGATATTATATCCAATTCGTTTTTTTTTTTCATTGCATCTTCGTTTCTTTTGCCAACTTAATTCACTTTAAATTCTTCAGGTCCTTAAAATTCCAAAAACTACAATATCTCGAGAACGGTTTATCCTACAGTCATGCGGTCAGATTTATTCTCTTAATTGTCAAATATTATATGTAGAACAAGTATATAATTAATATATTTCATCAATTTTAGTCATTTATTTCAGAGTTTCACTATCTTGCACAGGTAGTATTTTATTTTAGATGGAAAATATTAGATTTGTGAGTCATTTCGCTAAAAAAAAAAAAAAGGCAAATTCTTTTTTTTCGAATCGTATCAAAATCTAACCCTGATCACAGTATCCTACGAGCGACTTATCTACCAAATTTTGTGTAATTTGATCAATTAGTTTGTCAGCAAGAGTGGATACAATTTTTGCGGGCCATTTCGCAATAAAGGCAGGTTCATTTATTTCGAATCGTACCAAAATCTAATCAGCACCAGGGACGCCCACGAGTGACTTATCTATCAAATTTTATGAAATTTAGTCGATTAGTTGAATTAGCGTAGATACATCCAATTTTTACGGGCTTTCTGTAAAAAAATGCGAGATCTTCTTTTTCGAATAGTATTAAAACCACCAGCACCAGGGTGACCCACAAGTGACTTATCTACCAAATTTTGTAAAATTTGATCAATTACTTTTTCAGTTAGAGTGGATGCAGGCAATTTTTGCGGGCCATTTCGCAAAAAGAGGCAGGTTGTTTTATCCGGAATCGTGCCAAAAACTAATCAGCACCAGGGTCACACACAAGTGACTAACCTACCAAATTTTATGAAATTCGGTCCATTAATGTTTGAGTTAGAGTGGATACATACATTGCACAGACAGACAGATAGACACACACACAGACGTCACGCTAAAAAAGTGTTTTCGTGTTCTAGAGGTCCCGAAACGTGTAGATCCGTCGAAAACTTCAGTTACGATTTTCGACATAATTCAATACTTTCCCTACATTACTATGTGTATTCAATACATTACTATGTGTATTGCAGGGAAAGTAAAAATCTGATGTAGGCAGCACATGATTTTCCTTGCAAACTCAAATTAATATTTTCTTTATTTCCTTAATAATTCTTTAGATTGAGTTTAATTGCACAAAATAACAATAAATTTGCATTTTTTTATTCATGTTTTGTTTTTATTTGGCAATTGGCCATTTTTCTAAAAAATTCAAGAAATCTGAAATATCTTGAGGACGGTTAATCTTAAAGTATAATAGAGTGTGTTATATTCTTTCCTCATCAAAACTTGCCTTATAAAATAAGAATTTAATTGATACATTTAAGCATACGTAGTCTTTTTTTTTTTTAATTTCGGCAATTTTTGCGGGCCATTTTGTAAAAAAAAGGCAGGTTGTTCTTTTCCGAATGGTACCATAATCTAATCAGCACCAAAGTTTCCTACAAGTAACTTATCTACCAAATTTTCTAAAATTTGGTCAATTAGTATTTTAGCTACAGTGGATACATGAAATTTTTGCAGGCCATTTCGCAAAAAAAGGCGGGTTCTAATTTTACGAATCGTACCAAAAACTAATCAGCACCAGGGTCATACCCAAGTGACTGACCTACCAAATATTATGAAATTTGGTCCATTAGTTTTTGAGTTAGAGTGGATACATTTATTGCACAGACAGACACACACACAGATGTCACACAAAAAAGTTTTTTCGTATTCTAGAGGTCTCGAAACGTGTATTTCCGTCGAAAACTCGAGTTGTGATTTTCGGCATGATTCCAATACTTTCTCTATTCACTACCATGTATTGCAGGGAAAGTAAAAGGGATTAAAAATTATAATTAAATATAGATTTTTAAAAGTATTTATTTTGCATTCGCCAATATTAGTAAATTTTAGCAATTTAAAGTAAATGCTTCGTCTAGCTAGAAATAGTAGAATTTATTGAAACAAGAAAATGCTGTTAATAAAAATTTGCACTTGTTTGAACAGTCCTAATGGGAAAGTTGAGCTTAAATCTATATATTTATATATTGAAACAAAAATCGAATGTTATTAATAGAAAAAAAAATTACATACAATATTTGACAGTCCAAATGAGAAATTTGAGTTTAAAAGCTCTCCATTTTTCGATTTATATTTGAGATCGTTTCTCTGAGATCATCTAACTTCTAGTTTATCTAAAAATGTTCGGTTTTTATAATGATGAAAGCAAAAAAAGCAGTTTCACATAAGTATGTTGACGCAAACGGATGTAAATATTACCGTGCTTTTTTGACTAATACATAAATAGGTGTTTACTAGCCGAATACCCGTTGTAAATCAACGGTCTCACAATAAGCAACCCCGATTAACGTACATTTTTTAATAATTCACGTATCGCATTTATTCGGAAAATCGAAAATTTTGGTGTGAGGAACCCTCTGACGAAGGAAATATTGGAAGCCTGAAATTGCCCACTTTCTTCCTTTCGAACTATCTACCCGTACATCATATTTTAAGTTTATATCTCATACTGAAGCATGCAAATGTTATCATTTCACCTTTCGAATATTTTATGTGAATCACCCGTTTAAATGAACATTTATGAAAAATTCTATTCGCCTTGGGTTTATATTAAATTATTAGCCCATAAATCAAATTTTAATGTAGGCGTTTATCATTTATTAGGTAAATCGGACATTTTGGTGTGTGACACCCCCTAAAGTAACAAATACTGGAAATCTGAAATTGCACACTTTCTTCCTTTCGAACGGTTTACCCATACACTAAATTTGAAGTCTCTATCTCATTGCAAAGTATGCTTTCCAATCATTCCACTTTTCTAACATGTTGGTGTGGAGCAGCCCTCTACACAAAATTTTTGAAAAATTCGATTTTTTAGGTGATTTTATCGAACGATCGACCCGTGTACCAAATTGCAAGTCTCTATGTATTCGGAAAGTGCCTAAAAAAAGCATGACGGACAAACAGAAGGACAGTTGGCAATTGGTATATATAGATAGATAGATTATGAACGGACAACCAAAATTTAAGTAGCGTCACAAAGTACCTTCTCGTCAATACACAGTCCACGAGAGCATTTATTTATTTATGAACGCACATCTATGTATTACTGCTTTCTTCATTCTGTTGAGGAGGGCAAAGGATGAAATGCATAGTGGGTAGGGATGCCTGAACCTTATAAACAGTTTATATGAAAAAAAGTCAATAACATGTTTTAAATAGGGGCACACTTGCTGCGTAGGAATCCCAAATTATGTCAAAATTATGTCTGAATATGAGCAAAAACACAAACAGAGGCTTAGGATTACAAAGGCTGCATCGTACTTTTATCGTATTCTATCTGTCTTTCATAAAGATATTAATAATAATTGTAAATAGTAAATCCATTCTAAAGTACATATTAGAAAGTGTAAAAACCAGATTATCTGCATTAAAAATACAACAAGTGCTTATTAATACATATAGATAAAAATGAAAATCATTATTAACACTATAAAATAAAAATAAAAAAATAATAAAATATGTATTGAATAGAGAATCGATTACAGAAATTAGGCAAGGCCTTCCACCGATTCCTTACATCTATCTCCTGGCAAAATGCTCTGTTAGTTGATACAAGTATAACGAAATGCGTAATAAAAGAAAATATAACCATAAGTATCAGGTAGTAAATAAAAGGGAAAAATTGGAAAATTATTAAAATTCTATAGTGATTTAGACATGACAAAATGCATGAATAACTCTGTGTTACCCTAAACTTTTTACTATACTGCTAACCAAATATAATGGATAAAAGTATAATTTACTAGTTTGAATAAGGTTGTTATATGTAATTGATGAAACTTTTTATCTGATAATCTGTAAATTCGAGACAATTGATTTACTGTTTCTCTTCAATAATTCTATTATAATTCATCTTTATTACATATAAATATCATCTTATTTATGTACTGCACTAGCGCAGTAAGTAGATGTATTTTTAATTGCACCGTTTTTTAATACATATATATATATATATAACTAATATGGAAATTTAAAAACGATATGCACTAACAACCGTAATGACTAACAACCCACCTCTAGCACAGATGTTAAGATAAAGTTTTGAGCTACGTATAGATAAATACAATATGGAAAATATTTATGGGTACTTTTGTCTATATTTGCCCGGTATGGCAATTATAGACAATTGCTTAGGGCGGCCGTGTGGTGCCCGGTATGGGCAATTATAGGCAATTGCTTAGAGCGGCCGTGTGGAAATAAAATCAGGTGTAGTGAAAATGCCTTTTGAAGGCGCCTATCCATAATAAAAGAAATTCGAATTTTAACCAATTTTGTGAGAAAACATTTATATAAATGAAATTAAGGTAATTTAGATAATTGAAAGTAAAATCTTTTAAGTTGCCTTAGTGATCTGTAATCTGGTAAATTCAATGGTTCAGGGCCGTAGCCACAGATGAAATTAAAGATGAACTAGAGTGAAATTCATGGGTGCTCAATGAATCATTATCTTTTATAAACCATAATAGTTACTATTATATATTTCAATACATACAAACTATTAACAAATAATTGCATATTTATATTTGTAAGCTAAGAGTTGATTATCAATATCCATAAACGACTGGCCGTTAAACTACTGTTTCACAAAGAAACCGTCAGCAATTTTTGTTCAGAAATCGTAATATATAGATGAAACTTGAAAGTAATCTGACACTCGAACAGAAAGAGAACTCCAAATGTCAGTTTTTACTTTCCCTGCAATACATGATAATGTATAGGGAAAGTAAGTATTGGAATCATGCCAAAAATCAGAACTCGAGTTTTTGACGGATCTACACGTTTCGAGATCTGTAGAATACGAAAAAACTATTTTTAGCGTGTCTGTCTATCTGCCTGTCTGCCTGCCTGTCTGTTTGTCTGTGCAATGTATGTATCCACTCTAACTAAAAAAACTAATGGACCGAATTTCATAAAATTTGGCAGGTAAGTCATTTGGATGAGACCCTGATGCTGATTAGTTTTTGGTAGGATTTGTAAAAACAGAATCCGCCTTTTTTTGCGAAATAGCCAGTAAAAATTTCATGTATTCACTCTAGCTAAAATACTAATTGACCAAATTTCACAAAATTTGGTAGATAAGTTACTTGTGGGATACTTTCGTGCTGATTACATTTTGGTACGATTCGGAAATGAACAACCTGCGTTTTTTTACGAAATGGTCCGCAAAAATCTAAAAAACACAAAAGACTACTTATGTTCAAATGTACCAATTCAATTCTTGTTTCTTACGCAATTTTTGACGAGGAAAAGAATATAACACACTCCATTATACTTTAGGACTAACCGTTCTCAAGATATTTGAGACTTCTTGCGTTTTTGTTACGCCGATTTCTGGAAAATGTCCAATTGCCAAATAAAAACAAAAATTGAATTAAAAATGCAAATTGAGTGTTATTTGGTGCAATTAAACTCAATCTAATGAATTATTAAAGAAATAAAGAAAATATGAATTTCAGTCTGCAGGGAAAGTCATGTGCTGTCCACATCAGATTTTTTTTTTCAAGGACTTTCAGAGTTGTTTTAACCATTTGAAAGTTAGTACTTAGTGCAATTCTAAAGCTTAATTTCAGTTCTCAATACAATCTAGTACATAAATATTTGTTGCATGAAAACTGTCATTTCGAGGCCTCTCTCTCTTTGTCAGAGAACAGTTGTTTGAGACAGCAGAATTTTCAGTATCAGACATGCTTTTATCATTCTGTAATCTAGCCTTATTCAGCTTGTGTACTAGCCTACAATGTTTATACCCAGTCAAGTAGATTTTTGATAAATTTGTCAGAAAATTTTAAATACAGTGAAGGCTTTCTGCACCTAAAACACCTCATGAAATTCCTGCAAGCATAAACTGAATTTAATTATTAATGGCTTATTTCTTTAAGTATGAACAGTATCGCCGACTGAATTTTTGAACCCCTATGCAGCAAATGTGTGGCCCCTTATTACTTCCTATGTTACAAGTTATTAGCCCTTTTTTCATGAACTGCTTATACGGTCCGGACCTACAAGTCTTTTGGGCCCCTATGCAATGCATCTTTTTGTCCCCCCCGTCGGCGGCCTTGGGCATGTATCAGTCAGGCATGGCTTACAATTATGACTGGCATACATCATACGATAACTTAAAGAAATCTGAGTCCTGGGAAATCTATTTTGATAGGCCTGTTCCCAGCAGATGAGCATAACATATACAATTTTTATAAGCTCTGGACATTATGATAAACTCAGCCTATACCATAGAACTCAGATATCCTGTGGATATGTTCTGGAAATCCGGCAACAAATTGGATCAATTTAATTACCGCATTTTATTATTTTTGCTGACCCATAGTCATTCTTTTCTCGGGCCCCTTTCAATGGTTACATAAATATACATGTATGCAAGTGACATATTGCGAATAAAATAGATACTTTGGGACCCTAAAGCTTAGGAATCTTTGAAAAAATGTCTCTGTCCAGAGTTCTATCTGTATGTGGGAGCCTCAGATCGAATGGCAAATATCGTATAGTGGGCTCCTAAAACCGAATGTAAAATATAGCGTAGGAGGAGGGGGGGGGAGGGCGAATGTAAAAATTAAGGCCGGCTGAAGATGTTGCTTCTAGGCCCTAAAATTGCAACAACGCCACTTTTCGACCAAAATAATAGTCATAATTTTGCTAATTGATCTATTACTAAAAGGCCGATAGTTATAGCTTGGGCAAGGTGAAGAAGGAACACAGATTAGACAAAAGGCTTTAGACCGAGGCCTAGTAGTCTCTATGGGGCCCCTGCAACCACAAAATATACAAAAGCGAATAAACTAATAAAAGATGCTACGGATTCTGCCTTACCAACTTCAACCCCTATTCAGATTACAACTACTGAAATCTGAATGAAGATAAATTTCAGAATAACACGAAATAATAAAGGAAAACGTAAGAGAGGCCAATTAGTGATCATATGCGATTTTTCAATAATTAGCTTCAGACGAAAGTTAAAAAATTCTTAGAATAAAAAAGAAATTTCTTTTCCCATTTTGAAGCCCCAAGCAGACGCATGGATTGCTTGGCCCAAGGCACTGGTAGATCTACTCTGTTGTAACAACAAAGAAGAGGGTTTGGAATGGATTCGCTTTCAAAGCAAATTGAACTCAAGCGTTTCCTTGTTTTTGACAAAAATAGAGCCATAAATTTTCCGTCCCTAATTGGTGCCACTTGCCTCAACGATCCACACATGTCTGCCTTGAAGCGTCAATTCCGATAGTGGTGCCGCTATGGGGGGGTGCCGCTTTAAGGCTTGAACAAAGAGCTTGATTACACCTCGAAGGACTTGAAAGGAAAAGATCCCGTTCCCGAAGTATTTTCATTTTGTCGCCCAAGCTTCATAGGTGCATGTAATGGCTTATAACAGAACACTTAAATAGAGCATATTTTAAAAATATTTTTTATTGTAATAAAAATTTAAAGTGTCCCCGGTTCTTTGTGTATGTGAGAATATGATATCATTTGAATTACGCTATGAATTTAAAGTATTAAAATACCATTTATTAATACTTATCATCTGAATGCACACAATTCTTCGGCGTTATTGGTAAGATTGGTTTTAATGATTGGGCTGCTCCTAACTTAATATCTAATACTAAATAATAACTTCTCCTAACTTATGTAATAATTTGTATACACACATTAATATACTCATGAATTTTAAAGAAATTTTAGGAAACATTTTAGAATAAATTGTAAAAGAAAACTGTTGAAGTTTTAAAATTGTTATGACGTTATACTATATCAGTTTCGTAAAATCTAGCGCAAATAAAGAAATTTTTATGTGGGCAGCACATGACTTTCCATATATAGTACAACGAATGCATTTTTTTCACATAATGTCATAATATATAAGATCTACGCTACAGCACAATGTTTGTAATGTTAAATTGCACAATGGGCGCTTTTCTCGATGACATGTAAAATTATTTCGAAGTACCTAATTAATTTATGTTTCACACAACTCTAAATGGACAATTATCAATATTGATAGCATACGCAATAAGCAATAATCCACATATATTTCAATAATTAACTCATCATTGTGGTGTCATTTTTGTTAACTTCATTTTTTTTCGATTTTAACAATGTTTACTTTAATCTGGTGCAAAATATCAAAGCTGGTGTTTTTTTGTCAAATAAGATACCACTAAATAAGTCAAAAGTTAAATAAGTCATCACGTACGCCACATGTCTCGCCTAGCGTTACAGACAGAAGGGCATTTCTTATATATAAATGACTGTTGACGAATTATTAGGCGTCAAAATTATTATGCAATTCTGTCGTGAATGGAACAAATTATTATTACAAATTATTCTTCTGTCGTGAATGGAAAAAACTAGACCCACGAGAGTGATGTTAACAAATTTAGCGTAGAATACTACATGTAAAAGTAAATATATTGCCCAGTAGTTTATAATTTTTAATTTTATGTAATTTTTTGAAAAAGTGCAATATCTCGAGAACATATATTTCAAGAAAAGTATTTGAAAATAAAACGAAAAAAGAAAAAAAAAAATCGACGGTAGTTCCAGTCCGAAAGACCCAAAATGGTTTTAAGTTAATAACATTTTTTAAAATAAAACTCAATTTTCCTAATAACGAAAAAAAAAACCTCGATCCAAAATCGGATTATAGACACTTATAGGGTTTTCAAAGAGCTACAAATTCTTGCTTATTATTTATAGCTATCACTTAAATGTTTAAGATATAAGCATATTACAAACTTGAAAAACATTAAATTTTAATATTTCTTCAACGTAAAAGGTCGGTTACTCGAAAATTATAAGAGTTTTTTAATACTAAATTTTCTAGTACGCATTTTTGTCATTTACTATTTATATTTATTTTTTATAGTTTACTATGTATTTCAAATGAAAGTTAGTAAAAAAAAATTACTCTCTCAGAGAGAAATTTTTTTAAAAGTTTATTCATAAAAAAGGGTTAAAATATTACAACATTGAAATTGTTTTAATATATGCATAATTTAAACGCTATTTCCGACCAAACAAGAAAAATTATTTACATTTTTATTAGACTCGAGATTATAAGCGTCCAAAGTATTTACATTTTTCGTAAAGCTCCGCTTTTCCACCAGAGAAACCATAGACGTTATTCACATCAAAATGGGTAAGCAATATTTTGATGAAATAAATCAAAGTTTTTTAGAAATGAATTTCAGAGAAGTGCATTCACAGGACGCAGCATCTTTGCTATTCAACTTAATACTAAATACCGTGCATGTCCTTTATGCTTCCTCGTGCAGTATTGAAAAACTGTTTTAAAAATTCAAATTTTCCATTTTTATAGAAATCCATGTTTTAATACTAAATCTATTTTAATAACCATTAAAACATTCTTCTATCGTTTGGGAAAATAATTGCATAGGTGTGCATATATTTCATTTGTAATCAGTATTGTAATTGACGGCTTCAACGATTCATTTTATGTTAGTTGCCTTATGAAATTAACTTTACGCTGGTTTAAAAAATATTAATTGCGAGCGAACAAGAATTTTACTTTGCTGAAATTATAGATATATCAATTATTAATCCGTATATTACGCGGTATTGAGGCAAACGGCCCTTTGTTCGGTAGCTTCAATTATGAAATTAGCTCAAATGAGCAAAGAAAATGTTTTGCATTAAATCGTTTTACGAAATTTTGTAGAATCATAAGCAGAAGAACATTTTAGAGTGGAGACTGATCTTAATGGGGACTAAACTCCTATATCTCACTTACAACAGCTTATGCTCTTCATCATACTGAAAAACAAATCCCCATAAAAGTTCCATTAAAAGTACTATTATGCGACTTTGCACATACAAGTATACAAAACTTACAAAAGAAAAATATTTATGAAAGAAAATAAAAATCAGTAAATGTAGTTAAATTTTACAAGCATTAATATATTTTTTGTAAAATTGAAAGTTTCGCTTATAAAAATTTTAGCTCAAAATTACGACTGAAAGCGGGGATCGAACCCAGCCCTCTTGGATTGTACCCAATCATGTAGCCAGTTACAATATTTCAACCGTAAATTATGTTACACCTTTTGTTTTCATTTCTATTTTTATGAAAATTTAAAATTGCTAATGTTAAAAATAAATGAATTACCCAAGATTCCTAAATAATACTACTATCAAGGTAAAATTTCTTCGTTACAATACGGTTCGTACTCACTTCTAGTAAATCGTGTTAACTTTAAATACATGTAAAAAAATTGATTGTTTTGAAATCACTGAAAAACGAAACCCGGTATTGTAATCCATACTGGAAAATGAAATCCGGTACTGTAAATGTCCTCCATTCGATCCTCGCCCCCCCCCCTTTCTAAAATTCTATCTACTCCTATAAACTATACGGATATTTAAAAGAATGTTTCAATATCCTACTGTAAGTTTTCCGTTCAATTCATGGTCATTTTATTCCTTTTCGAAGTAGTCATTGGACATCCCCCTTGGCCCTTCCTATTCAAGTGGTGCCCGTTCCCCCTTATGGGAGGCCCTGTTCTGTTCCAATGCAACGACTAACAATGTAAATGTCCCCCCCCCCCCCCTTTGAAATTACAGCAACGCCTGCGAACTGTACGGATACTATAAAAATATTTCAATAACTTGTACATAATCATATATTTATATACAAGTTTTACGTTCAAAGCATGGTCCTCTTATTCCTTTCTAAAGTATTCATTGTAACCGCTGTTGTGCAAACGGTACCAGTGGCGTACGGCACATGGGGGGTCCCTTCTCCCTTTGCTGTGAATTAGCATATTAGTTATCAATACAATCCCTCTTGCAAAACAACATCCAGAACTCTTAATGTCCTCTATTCGATCGTCAACCCCCACCCTCTGTAAAATTCTGGCTACGATACGGCACAGACATATTAAAACAAATATTTAAATATTCTATAACTATCTTCTATTTTAAGTTTTCCGGCTAATTTGTGATTTTTATACTTCATAAATATTAGCTTTTTATAACATAAGCAGAAATGTTTATTTTACAAAAGTTTGTTAAAACGGTGTTATATTTGTATTTTTGGAACGTAGTTTTAAATATACCATAAATGATTAACACGTAGTTTTAAATATACCATAAATGCCTCAAACAAATAAATATTTTGTATCGTACCATTTAATTGTAAGTATCATACTTGTCCAGAAATCACTGCATTGCCGCGAATTGGCAAAAAAATAAACCCCATCCCATCATTCAATATTTCCATATTCAAATCGATCATCCGTTATAAACCGAAACTGTAAATAGCACGTTTGACCATTCCGAGTCGAACAAAAACCCCATCATCTTGAACACAACAAAAATGTAACCCCAAAATAATGCCTTGGAAAACGCCAAACGTGACGATATTCTCCTCAAATAAATGTAACCCCAAAATAATGCCAAGCGTGTTGACTATTGGCGATGAAATGACGTCACGGTCGGTCTTAGGGGGGGCTCTAGCGTCACCTCCAAAAGAAAAGGCCGATCTACTTTCCCCCCCTTCACTTCGATACGTATGAGTCGTAGGCCCATGCTATTAGATCGAGCCTTCGACCTTCGAGACGTTTCGACCTCCCACCGAAGAATTCTCCCACACTTCTTGTTCCCTCGTGGTGGCTTACTTGCTTGTTCGTGTTGTGTTTCTTCGCATTATTATTTATTTGTGACAATGGTGTATAAATGCTGTGTCCCGAATTGCATTTCTAATTATAGAAATGGACCCAAAAGAAGCATATTTAGATTTCCCCGGGACAATAATTTACAAATAAAATGGATGAATGTCATTAAACGTGCAGACTTTAAGCCTAACGAAAACTCCAGAGTAAGTAACAATATATGTCGTTTACATTTTATTAATTTTGAGACGATTTTTGTCTAAATCTGTGTTGCATGATGAGGAAAACAAAATTGTGCATTAGTATTATTTTTCGAATTGTGCAATCGTTATTATCACAGTATTAAGTAATTAATGATATCCTAACTACTTAAATCGTCTATTACATTTGTGTAAAATTCTGCTTATTAAAATTTAAGCAGTTTCTTTTTGTAATCTGAATAAACGTTGAGAATTTATTTAAAACAATAATTGATAGTCGTGCAAATCGTGTTTAAATATTGAAATGGACGATCCAAATTTTCTAATGTTAAATAATCATATTATATGCACTTTTTCATTAGAAAATGAATGGCACTCTTTTTAAATATTAGCAAGAGCCACTGAAATATTGCTTCATAAATACATTTATCAGAATGGTTATTTAAAATTATTAAATAAATTTTTTACACATGCTTATTATGTGATTATATACTGAATTTCATTAATCGAAAATGCATATTTTGTAAAGTTTTACATATTTTGTAAATTTTCGTGCTTACTAATTTGCCAATTTTAATTTATTTCATGTGATATTTATAAAAAGTCAATGGTATTTTATGTGAATTTTTTAAGTTTGCATAAAAAAACATTTTTACTAATAAAGCTGCCAAATTTCAGTTTACGTGATGTTTATTAATCCCTAAAACACCCTATGAGTTTTTCTATTTATATATATATTTGGGGATTTTATGTACAATTATTAAAGGTTGGCATAGTATAAAAGAACAGAACTGCATGTTTTCTAACAAGAGTGTATATTGTTTGTTGATAACAATGTGCAATCCTGCATTTATTTCATAAATTCAGTATTATTCTATGTACCTTTTCTGTATATCTTTTAATTTCAGTTTAATGTTTAGATTGTACAGAGGGATTTATAAAGTACATTTACGGTGTTTTCCACTACAGTCATATAAAGCTAAATAATCACTAGAGAGTTATGCTGCTTATAAAATGTCAGCAATCTTCCTAGTGCTTTTTTGGCTGAAAATCTTCAAGGATATTTTTTTCATTTGACAGAATTGAAAATGCTTCCTTTTACGTAAGTAGTTGCATGTAATAATTTCAGCATTTTGATATTTTGCATGTGTATAACTCCGTCTAAGTAAGAGCTCAACTGAAATAGCATGTTTTTAATAGATTGCATGAATTCTAATAATTTTGCATGTTTCGGGGAAATAATTAACAGAACTGCATGTTTTCTAACAAGAGTGTATATTGTTTGTTGATAACAATGTGCAATCCTGCATTTATTTCATAAATTCAGTATTATTCTATGTACCTTTTCTGTATATCTTTTAATTTCAGTTTAATGTTTAGATTGTACGGTGGGATTTATAAAGTACATTTACGTTGTCTTCCACTACAGTCATATAAAGCTAAATAATCACTAGAGAGTTATGCTGCTTATAAAATGTCAGCAATCTTCCTAGTGCTTTTTTGGCTGAAAATCTTCAAGGATATTTTTCTCATCTCACAGAATTGAAGAATGTTTGATTTTGCGTAAGTAGTTGCTTGTAATAATTTTAGCATCTTGATATTTTGCATGTGTATAACTTAGACTAAGTTGGGGGTTTAGAATTGAAATAGTATGTTTTTAATAGATTGCATGAATGTTAACAATTTTGCATGGTTCTAGAGAATCATTAACAGAACTGTATGTTTTATAACGAGTGTATATTGTTTGTTCATTGGAATATGCAGCCCTGCATTTATTTCATGGATTGAATATTGTTCTATGTACCCTTTCTGTGTGTCTTTTAATTTCAGTTTAATGCTTGGATTGTACAATGAGATTTCTAAATTATGGTTCGGTTTCTTCCACTACAGTCATGCAAAGCTAAGTAATCACTAGAGAATTATGCTGCATATATAAAATGTCAGCAATCTTCGAATTTTTTCTTTTTCCTGAAAACTTTCAAGGATATTTGTCTTGTCTCGCAGATTTGAAAAATGTGTGATTTTTTTGTGTACCATGTGGCATGTAAGTAGTTTCATGTAATAATTTTTGTAATTTTAGTATCTTGATGTTTTGTATGTGCATGAAATAGCGTATTTTCAAGTGTTTGTCAAGTAAGTAATTGTATGTTAAAAATTTAGTATCTTGATATATTACATGTATATTTTGATTATTTGTCATAGCATGATAAAACTGAAAAGAATGGGTTATTTTTAGGTTGTGTAAATTTGTTTTTATAATATAGTGAATGAACTGTTATGTTATTAAGAATAGTTAAAATTACTTGGGAAAAAGTAAAGTAATTAATTTATAGTTTCAAATTGTCATTGCATGTATTAATATTTTAGTTGCTATTTTTATAATACAATATATATATATACTAATTTTATCTTTCTTATATTTTCAATCCAATGGAAGTATATATGGGACATTAATGTCATAAAGTTGTATTATACAGCTTTATTAAGCTTTTTATAAAGCACCTGTATTTCAAAATTTAGAATTGAGCAAAATATTTTACTATTTGTTAATGTGTGGAAGTGAAAGTAGGAGTTTATGATGTGCTATATTATAAAACCTGAACTTCTATAGATTAATAGATTATAGTCATAGGTTAATGAATGGCATTCAACTAGTATTTTATCTTAATTCTAAACTAAAATAAATTTACAATTTAAAACGAGGAATTCGGGGGAAAGAGCATAGAAAAGCATATTGGAAGTTAAATTCTGAGTTTATTTTTTATAATTATTTTATGATATTTAAAAAAAAAAGACAAAGAAAAAACAATATTAATTTTTAAAATAACCCAATTTTATCTAACTTATCGGCATTTTCTTGCGTTTAAATTAATTTGTTTCACGATCTATAAGTACTGAAAGTTTTAAACTTATAAATTTAATTAATACTATTACTTTACTAAAAAATATGTAATTATTCCTTTACATAGAACGGAGAAACGAAAGGGAAGCAAATAGAACCACCTATCGAGATCTGGGAGGGAGAAAAACTCGCAGTGGGCCTACAGCCGATACGTCACAAGTTAATGAGTCGGCTTCTACTTTCGGAGGTGACGGCTCTAGACAGCAACGGCGCATGGTTGAGCTTCCGCAAATGCGCCGTTATATGCACTGAATCGCCAATATAGGCGATTACCTGCCAAGTATGGTAGTCCGGAAATCTCTATGACGTCATGAATCTGGGATTATTTTGTGTGTGTTGTCGCCAATGTAGCGATTTCGGGCTAGACAGCAACGGCGCATTTGCGGAAGCTCAACCGAAATATGTCAATGAAACCGATTGATCTTAAATTTAATCCAAAAAGTGAGAAAAATGAAATTGATATTTGTAAACTGTTTTGTAATATACTGAAATACGTCTACAAAATTACTCGTTCAAGATATGTGAAGGAAATACACCAAGCTATAGGAAAATTAAGAAGCTATAAGAATCGTGACATCGAAAAACATGAAATTATTACATTCGAGAATGAAACAGACCGTATTGCTTACGTGTTTGCGTATGGCATTATACATTCTGTCGTTATGTATGATAGATTTTCAGATATGCTTAAAAAGAATCCAACTTTGCTGAAAAAGATTGTGACTATGAAAAAAATACGGTTGTGCCATCTTGGTGGTGGGTCTGCTGTAGAAGTCATTTCTATTTGCAAACTTTTAAACAGTATTTTAGCTAATCTAAGACCTGACGAACTTTCACCTCTTCAAATATTAATAACAATTATTGATAAGTGTGGTAAATGGGAAAGTGATGCCAAAGCTATTGTACATTTTGTAGAACAATATTTATTTGATGTCCAAAAAGTAAGACTTGATTTTTGTTTTATTGAAGCTGATGTTACGAAGGCATTCTCTGATGATGTTAGAACTGCAATTAAAAAATCTCATTTTGTTACTATGGTGAAGGTTATTTCTGAAATCAGTGATGCTTCCATTAACAAATTAGAAATTACAGATGTGATATATGTAAGTATAACCCAAGGAGATAAACTTTGTGTGTCTGAGAAAACTATTGCATATAAAATGTTCACAGGGATCACGTTCTTCGTAAAATTTCTTATTTGTTTTCTGTTTTCCTTAATTTCCTGAAATATTATTAATGTTACTAAAATTTTCGAAATTTTAATTAATTTCCTAAAAAAATTAACATTTAATCAGTTGAGAGTGAGAGCATATTTTGATAAGCACAGATTTTTCAATTTGTTTTGTAGCAAATCCGGGCAATTGATGATGTTTACTTTCGATTTCACTCTGGTACCGTAAGTTGGCCGATCATGTTCTAAAAATAGATGATCCCCATGAAGGGAGATAAATATATATACATAGATCTTACAAGTATCTAAGGTCTGTCTATGAGGAGATGCAGAGCGATGCCTAGTATCTCGTCTATGTATTGACATTAGTGGGGAGTCTATGTATTGACATCATGCTGGGGTTTATTTTATTCCATTAGTGAGTTAATAAATGATTAACGTTTTAGATGATCTCACTAATTGTTGGGGGTGAGGGGTGGAAGGGAGGAACTGGATTGGTGGACTCCGTAAATTCTTTCTTTATTTTTGTTTGGAATAATTTTGCACACGTGATAAGCATTTGGTTTAAAGTGGACTGCCATGTCGGCATTTTATCTTCTTTGCATTTCGTTGACGGTCTTTTCTATTTGAGCCTAAATATTTTTCAAGTTATATTTTTCTTTATTGCATTTTGGTACAAAATGCCTGGAGGTATAAAACTAAATTTAATAATTCTTGGTTTACTAAAGAACTTGATGGAGTTGTTTCAGGGTTCGTGCGCACTCTGGAAACCGGGAATTTACAGAGAATTTGAAAGCAGACTAAAATGCAGGGGAAATTGTTTTTTGTTCAAAATTATGGAAAAATAATGGAATTTTCAACTTGCCATAATGATGCCAAAAGTATGAAAATACCTTATAAGGAACTTCAAATTAAAACGGATTTTGATGATCTGTGATGTAACGGGGTACATAAAAATTGGTGGAATGTTTCAGATCACTTAATTTTTTATTTGCATGGCTCATGTGAGGATGAAAGATAAACACTTTTCTTGTTTTGCTGAAATTGTTTTGATTTCGCATTTTTCATTAATGTAATAAAAATAGCACTACTTTAGAGCGGTTTCAGTGGTAACAGTGGATTTATACATGTTAGTGCGATAAGCACATATTTGGCATATTTGAAAAGGAATATATTCGTAGATGGTTTTGTATACATTAGTGAAAGAAATAAATTTCAGCCAGTTATTAGCTACATGTACTATAAATCAAAGTTTATAGATACTACAGGTTGGTCCATCTGCTAGTATCATGGTATTGGCTGGCGGAAACGTGGAACCATGACATTAAAGTTGCTCGAAGCTTCGCTATGCGAATCAATGGCATCTAGTTAGGTAAAGTTTTAAAATCCGAACTTATTTGAAGCTATTTCCGAATTGTTCTACTGTTATTACTGTTTGTTTTTTTATTCTGAACATCCTGAGACCTTAGAGAACAAACAATAGACACAAATACCATTTAATTATTTTATAAAAAAATATTGCGGTTTTATTAAAATATCATTTTTACATGTATTAAAACACACAAATACAAATAAAGAAATTTTTACAAACAGGTAAGTTTATTCAAATATTTAAATTAGTATATAATTATGCGAATATTTAGCTCGGTTTACATTTTTATAAATATTTAGCCCAATTTACATTTTTACAAATATTTAGCTCAATTTATATGAATTCAGATATTTAGCTCAATTTACGTTTATACAAATATTTAGTTTAATTTACATCTATGCAAATAATTAACACATTTACATACATATAAACAAATTTATATCTTAATTTATGTTTCTACAATCAATTTAGCCAGTTTATTTACTCAAATTTTAAACCAGAGTTTAAAAATAAAATAATAATAATTTTTATATCTATTCAGTAATTCAAGATATAGTTCGCTATTTGAGAGCATTAAAAATATGTTTATGGAAATAATTATTTTTCAATAAAATATTAGTTGATTAAAAATGTTAAGTATTCAATACAATTGCATAATACATATTAAAAAGGTAAAGTGGGAATTAGTTATCACGAATTTAAGAATTTGTTTGCCAAATAATTTTACTTATTTTTTTTAATAAAAATTAAAGCAAAAATGTTTTTGCAAAAATACTGCTTTTTAAATATTGAGTATTTTTTTGCTGAACTTTTTTATCATTAGAGCATGTTTTAATATATTTTTATTGTGATACTAGCCGCCTTTGGCGACCAGCCTGTTCGCTACCCTTGAAAATTCTGACCGTGGCAAACTCGTTGGCGCGACCTACCAGAAAGGTGTAAGGTAACTGCTTGGAAGGCCAGGAAGTGCCACACAATTTAGACCGGAACCCAATGGGGGAGGCATCCAAAGAGACCGTACCCTCCTTCCCCTACCACAAACCTCTCGGAAGGACTTGCAGTCCCACACGTTTAACGTGATCGTACTCCGCGTGAACACGGCTGCAGTTTTGGCAATGGCGGGAATCGAACCCGGGCCTACCGAGTGAAATTCCCGCGCGCTAACCACTGGGCTACCGTGCCATCCGCGACAATCTCCATAACTTTATTTTTATTCGGCAATTTTGGGAATCGAACCTGGGCCTACCAAGTGCAAATCCTGCACACTAACCACTGGGGTACTTCACCCTCCGCGATATTCTTCATAACTTATTTTTTATTCACCCAATTTAGACCGGAACCAAGTGGGAGAAGCATCCACAGGGACCGTACCCTTCTTCCCCTACCACCAACCTCTCGGAAGGACTTACAGACACACATGTTTAACGTGATCGTACTCCGCGTAAACACGGCGGCAATTTTGGGAATCGAACCCGGGCCTACCGAGTGCAATTTCCGCGCGCTAACCATTGGGCTACTTTGCCCTACGCGACAATCTCCATAACTTTCTTTTTATTCATCCAATTTAGACCGTACCCTCCTTCCCCTACCACCAACTTCTCGGAAGGACTCACGGACCCACATGTTTAACGTGCTCGTACTCCGCGTAAACACGGCGACAATTTTGGGAATCGAACCCGGGCCTGGTAACTGGTTGGACGGCCAGGATGTGCCACGCAATTTAGACCGGAACCCAGTGGGGGAGGCATCCACAGGGAACGTACCCTCCTTCCCCTACCACCAACCTCTCGGAAAAACATACGGACCCATATGTTTAACGTGATCGTACTCCATGTCAGTGGCGGAAATCGAACCCGGGCCTACCGCGTGCAATTCCCGCGCGCTAACCACTGGGCTACTTCGCCCTCCGCGACAATCTCCATAACTTTCTTTTTATTCACCCAATTTAGACCGTACCCTCCTTCCCCTACCACCAACCTCTCGGAAGGACTCACGAACCCACATGTTTAACGTGATCGTACTCTGCGTGAACGTGGCGTAAGTTTTGGCAGTGGCGGGAATCGAACCCGGGCCTACTGAGTGCAATTCCCGCGCGCTAACCACTGGGCTGCCGCGCCCTCCGCGACAATCTCCATAACTTTCTACATATTCACCCAATTTAGACGGGAACCCAGTGGGGGAGGCATCCACAGGGGCCGTATCCTCCTTCCCCTACCACCAACCTCTCGGAAGGACTTACGGACCCACATATTTAACGTGATCGTATTCCACGTAAACACGGCGGCAGTTTTGGCAGTGGCGGGAATCGAACACGGGCCTACCGCTAACTTCCCGCGCGCTAATTTGCAATTTAAAATGACCATATGCTTAATTCCATCATCCTCATTCCATTGTTTCATTGTTCTATCATTTAAAATATCCATAAAATTAAAATATCCATTTAAAATATCCAAAAATTAAAATATACATTTAAAAAATCCAGATCGTCCCATCATTTAAAATATAAATATAATAATTTATATAGAGCAAAGGCGCTCTATTCAGAACCGTGACGTCACCTCCACCTTGACGTCCCCCCCCCCACCACCTTCCCTGCTTCAGCGGGGGAGAAACGAAGCGTCACGCCGAGCGGAACGGCGAGAAATTTAAAATCATGACGTCTTTAAAATTGCGATCCTGAAGGCAATTTTCATTATTTCTGGACCAGATTAGACTTGTAAGAATGCCAGATGTTTGACCTTTCTGAAAATGTAAATTATTAGTCGAAATTATGAGTACTTTTCACGATGCGAGAATTTAAAAACCAAAAATCGTTTTCTTGAGCAAAAAGTGACTTTTGTTTTAAAATCTTTAAAAAATATTAGAAATCGAAATTCAGATTTGAAATTGATATATTTTTACTCGAAATTCTCTGCTCTTTCCGATGGTGTAATTTGTTTTTTTCTACGATGTCTGGATCGTGGAGAAAAAAGGGCAAAAAACGGTCGAAATCGCATAAAACATTAAATAAATAAAAAAATAATTAAAATTTTAAAAATCGGTTTTCACGTGTCCCCTTCCCTCCCCCCGGGTCTCCGATTGCCAAATTTCGTAGCTCTCCTACGCGCGGTCGCGAAACGTATAGTGTATAAGACAGACACACAGACATTGCCTTTTATTATATAGATGTAATGCGAATAAAGATTCTTAATCTGGAATATAAAATAAGAGTTTTATCTCTTACTTTTGGGAATTACACTTTCATACTGCAAAATAATGTGTGAATTATTTTGGGTTGCCTATTTACCTCATTTCCGTGAATATTGTAAAACAGTATTTCAAATTTTTTGACTGTTTCTAGCCAGTATTCAAGGGCACTGTAAGTTCTCCTCTATTGAAGCATGTAATCCAAGATTTTTCCTTAACTTAATTGTTTTTATTTTTGGATAAGGATTCTTTTGTTTTAAAAGACAAACATCCAGCAATATACTCTTAAAACATTGAGGGCACTTAGTTTAAAGGAATATTTAAATGAGGAACTGTGCCGCATTTTAAACTACGATTTGACACAACTCTCATTAATTCATATTTCAAATTCCTTTCATAATCTTCATTGAAAAATGATTAGAACAAATCCATGCTGTGTCAGCAGAAAATGAATCTTTTCTTTCGCATGAGGGAATCCATGGAGCCAGTAAGACTTTTGATTTTGGAATCCTATGAAATCAAATATCTCAAGTTTTTTCATCATTATGGCAATTAGCAATTGTACAACTTGGCATCACACTTTACAAATACAACACTTTTGCCCAAAATACACAAAAAACAAGCTTTAAAATGATTTACAATTATTATAGCTCACGAAAGATCCACGTAAAAGAAAGCAGGAAAATAGACTTGCCACGTTGACGTCGCAACCTTCCTCCCCTTTCAGTGGACTGATCCCATCTCCCCGGACGGGCCAACATGTAGTATCTATAAACCTTGCTATAATAAGGAATAACTAAACAGGATCATATTGCAAGAGCATTGATCAACAAAGTCATTAACACTGACCTCAAGTGGGGTCAACATCAGCTGCAATAAAGATTATATTCCTTCCTTTTTTTGGGAGTGGTATTTTTCTTTATAAGAAAGGTTATTTTATCTACTGTGGTATTTTTCATGTATTTGTTAATTCCTAATATGGTTTTTCATTCTTTTTTTCCAGAACAGTCAGCAATGCTAGAAAATAAATAAAACTTATGAGAGTTTATTTTTTGTCTTCGTTTCAGAAGGGAGTATCATAATAAAAATATATAAATTAACCGGAGTGTGGCTCGATTAGATTTTCTTATACTAAAATCTAATTTTTGATAACTTGTGATATTTTGTAAGAAAACTTTTTAAAAATATGTAGTGTTGGTCTAGATGATCTCAATTGTAGAATGTTACCCCTCATTTTAAAGGGCTTGATAAAAATCTTTCGAACCTAGTTTGTACCCTGTAGGAGGGGTAACTCCCCCTCCAGGGGGCTAATGAGGTCACAAACACTAAAATTGTATCGCTGCTATTTTTCACTATAATGATTGAGGCTGTTAAGTTTTGTGATCATTGAGCCATAAATAATGTCTGTGCATGATTATGCAAACTTTTGTCTTATTCTGCCATAGAAAATATAAAATTTCGAATATATGTTAGTTTTCGCTTGAATTTAAAATAATCTATCTAGTTCTAGATGTATTAAATATTTTTTAATTGGCAAATTAAAATGTAGGTAACCTCTATTTTTTAAGAAATGAAAAAATATACTTATACTGAAAATTAGTATGATGGAATATATTAGTTTTGCATATTTTGTGTATAACTATTGTAAGTTATAATAGAAAATTTCCTAAAATTGTATTATATTTTCCTAAAATTTTTGCAAAATCTGCCTAAAATTCCTTCCTAATATTTTTTTTCAAATATGTTATGATTCTCCATGTTCATTACAACAAGTAATAGTAGACCTGAAAATAGGCTCTTGCTATGTGCTACATGTAAATTAAACAATGCAGTTTGGTGATTAAATGAAACAACTAATCGGCCACTACTCCTCCTCTCTTTTCTGTTTTAATTGAAAAACTTCTCCGAAATTACTAAATGTGTGTTTCTTCTCCCTTCCCAATTGTCATCTCTCATATACGTACATGTATAAGATCTTGCGTATTAAATATATATAGCTATGCTTATCGATTTTACAAAAAATCCATGAAGTAATTCACTAAACTAAAAATGACTACTGGCTATCAAACAAAAATTATAGTTTTCAGGTCTAGGGAATAGCATACAGATTTAATAATATTTGTATCTCAATTACATACTTCTGTATTTCTTAAACTTCTAACATTTGTACACTTGTTTTAACATATTATTTTATTGCATACCTAATTTTATTATGATTATCATATTTTACACATGCTGTCTGTTGATCATTTTGAATACCTAATAGATTCTGCTTTTAATTGGTATAGGCTTTTCACTTGTATCAGAAGAGGCATCTGAAGTTAGTTGAGCAAATTTATCAATTGTTAAAAATACAATTTGCATGGACGAAAATAATTGTCAAAAATAAAAGTAATAATAATTTAATTAGAAGAAAAAACAAGCAATTAAAGCATTTCATTTTTATAAAGTTCAATATTGAATAAAATTGTGGAACTTATTTTCTCCGTATTTGAATATTTAAAAGCATATTTATTTGGTGACCTCATTCCTTGTATTCAATTGTATTTTTTATATTTTGTGGCAAATGATAGTATTTCTTGGGGTACAACTTTAACCAAAAATTTATTTGTGGGAATGAATTCATTGTAAAATTTTGCAAATAAATAATTTATTCTTAATTATTTAGTTTTAATATTTAAAAAAATATATTTTTTAATTTTAATTGAATTTTATTTTTTTAACTTTTACATTTTATCATTATATTTTTATAGTTTACAGTTTTTAAAAGTAATTGATGGATCGACGCAAAAAACATTTTAGCTAGAGAGTTTTCTCACCGAGGAAAATTTTTATTCACTGGTACAATATAAGTTACATGTGTCATAATATGTTTATAATTTCTTGCCAAAAATCTCATTAAAGTTTATTTGCAATTATACTGTTCTTATATAAAACAATTAACATAAGTATCCACATAACAGTAATAATATATTATGCATAAATGCATTCACTCATAATTATTTGTAAGAAAATAAATAAAAACATACTAGTAATAGCTATTTATTCTTCTGTATTAACATATGTTGTTGTTGAGACCCAGACCTCCCGAACTACCCAAAAGGTGTAAGGTAACTGTTTGAACGGCCGGGAAGAGCTACCCAATTTAGACCGGAACCCAGTGGGTAGGCATCCACAGGGACCGTGCCTTCCTTTCCCTACCACCAACCTCTCGGAAGGACTTACGGACCCACATGTTTAATGTGATCGTACTCCACGTGAACACGGCGGCAGTTCTGGCAGCAGAGGGAATCATACCCTGGCCTACCGAGTGCAATTCCAGCTCGCTAACCACTGGGCTACCGTACCATGTATTAACATATGTGCCTTTACTAATTGAAAAAATTTCATTCATAAATTACTAATTCTCAATTCAAATTATCTAAAATATGGCTCATTAACAGATATATATCTGATAAGATAAGGTCATGCATGGCGCTGTTTTTTGTCTATTTCTGTAAGATGTTTTAATTAAAATAATTGAAGCCACAAGAAACTGTACTTAGGGATTAAGATCAAAGAGAAGTTACTCTGGTATTTGTGCTCATGAATCTTTGCTATTAATTGAGGTAATGATTCTGCATGTACCTACTTAATCCCGAAGAATTACAGAATTTAGATATTTACAATTTTCTCCTATTCCTACTGATAGGTAGACATTTCATTTGACATTTTATTTGAATTTTTTTTAATTTGTTAAATAGAAATCATCATATTTTCCCACATCCTGTTTTATATCAAATGGAAGCAACCTAGTAATTTTGACTGAAAAAATGTGATGCTTCTGGTCTTTTTGTTTATTAATTTTTCCAAAATGAAGAAAAAAAACAAAAACTGCACTTTGTCCATTCTTTGTAAATACAGAAAACTATGTTAGAGTTTTTTGTTTTCATGCACATTTAATTTTTTGATACTCCACTTTAATATTTATGTTTGTTTAAATTTCCACTGCCATATTTTAGTATCATATTTTGCTAAATGTGAACTTTCAAATGAATTGGTAATGTATGTGTAAGGGTGGGTATGGATAAATAGAAACATGTTGTGAATAAATAGGCTTTTTTCTTTTATCTACATCACAATAAACCAAAAATACAGCAATTTAACTTAAGAAACAGATTATTTAATATATGCAATTTTAAATTTTTATTACTTTTCTAGTTGCTAAATTCTGTAGCAAAAATTTTCAGTTGCTTTTTATTCACTTGTTGTTCAATTAATCTGGCTTAAACAGCTTTTGAATGAGCAGAGACAGCCCAGTGGTTAAGGCAAGAGGATCACACTCTGAGGTTTGATTCCAGATACTTCCCTAAATGATCCAATGCCTACAAGGAGTATATGGGTATGTTAAATCCAAAATTCCTTCGGGGAAGTGATGGGTGAGAACAGGGGAAGGAAGGTATGGGCCCTGCAGCTGCCACCTCCACTTAATTCTGTTTTGATTTACATTTGGTGGCTAAAAGGTATAGTGTGGTCCGACCCTGTGGTACACCAGAGTAACATGTTCTGATGGTAAATTGGATCACATTTCAGCCGCTTCTATAAGTGAATGACTTAATTGTCAAGTGTCTGGCCTTGGGGGAAGAAACAGCTAATGAAGTGTCCCAGTTTAGAAAGTGCACTGTAAAAATACACACTTTTCTACATTTGGAAAAATTCAGTGAATTGAGTTACTTGAAATAAGAATTGATAACAAAGGTTTGTATTATTTAACAGAAAGAAAATATATATTTTGCTTTAAATAAATACAGAAGATCATTTGCACTTTATGGAAATGATTTTGATAATTAATTTTTATGTGTAAAGGGAGTATTTCTTGCGGTGATTTGCATCTATCTGATAGTTTTGATTCTTGACTACAGCTCTAGCTTGAATTTTCCATGAAATTAAACTCTTTCTTAGCACTGTCATGTCAATTTTATCCCACTCCTCTTGGGTCGTTTTCCAAAGTCCATTCAGTGTTCTTGGATGCCTTTTTTCTGAGACTCGTTTTAACAAACCGAAAGTGCAAAAGTCCATAAGAGAAGCGTCAGGTGATTTTACAGGTATTTCATTAAATGGGATACTTTTTATTCCTGTTTCTGATTCTTTCTTTGCTAAATATGCGGCAATTGACTTAGACGTGTGACTAGAGGTTTTGACCATATGAAGCTCAACTTTATTGATGTCCTTTCCATATAAGGCTGGAATTTCTTTTTAGCTTTACTTGAGACTTTTTTGAGTTTTAATTTACCGTTGTAGCAAAATCCTGCAACTATCATGAATCCCTTTGGGAACTTTTCTGTACATTGAGGAAGCCATTTCATACGGTTATTTGCATCAGTTGAGCAATAGAAAATTGCTCTTTTTTATTACAGTCACTTAAATACACCCATGCCTCATCGAGTGTTACTACAAATTTCCATTTATTTGCAGCTAGGCGTTTTTCATATAATTTTCTATAATTTGTTTTTCTTTCTGCAATATGCTTTGGCAAAAGCAGATGAGCTTTAGATTTAAACATCTCTTTTAACTTCAAATCTTTATGAATGATTTTACTTATAGTGCCAAAAGACATTCCCAGTTTCGATGCAATGGATCTTTGAGTCAGTAGACTTTCTTTTAGAATCAGAGACTTCACTTTCTTAACATTTACCCGCATTCGAGCAACCTTAGGATGGTATTTTGTGGCCATTTTTTCATTTTTACTTTCAGCTAGATGCCTTTTCCCTTTCAAATTTAATATATTAAAAATACCTTTCTTTGAAATGTAATAACCTCGATTTTTACACCGCTACAATTTGTTGATATGAACATTTTTTCTCAGAAAGCGCATTTACGTAACCTTCGAACCATCTATCAATTTTAGTAGCCATTTTTAAAATAAATATTTTATTCTACATTCCAATCAAAACAAAAGAGTAGCAGATGGTTATATTGAAAATGCCAAATCTTTATCTCAAAATGCTAACAAGAAACACAAATACAAAATCGTTTCCATAAATTTTGAACAACCTCTGTATATTTTAAATGCATATTTTGACTGCAGTCATAGTGAGATTAATCGATTTAGTTTTAATCTGTATAAATAAAATTGAAAATCTGTCTGTTTATGTGTGTGTGTGTGTTTGTCTCATCATCATGGGAGAACGGCTGTGCCGAATTTAATGAAAATTTCAGTTTATATTGTAGTATATATTGTACACCCATATATTGTTGTATGATTGGAATAGTCCCACTTGAAATTTAATCCATGTTTCGAGTTTCTAAGACTAGGAGTTATCGAGATATTAAAATAACCTGCACAATTGAACCTCCCATAGAAATAGTATTATGCTGATAATAATTTTTCCACAAATTTATTTGAAAAAAACAATGATATTGTGTCACTAAATAATGGAATTTAAACCCACTCGGTTTATACAGCAGACTATTTATATTTAATCTTTTTTGATTTAAATGATAAAGAAATCTACATAAATAAATTTTATCAGATTTATATTTTTGTGTGGATTGTATCCATTATGGCCTTTGTGTTTAATGATTAAGAGGATTATTGACATTTTCAATTTTTTACATAATCTATTATTTTCTTTTGGTGAAAGATTTTTCAAACCCATATATTGTAGCAAGAGTATATCTTCCAATACACCCTTCTAATCCATGGTAATTAGTATGTGTATATCTTCTAATACAATTTTAGCACTTTCATTTTGGCATATATTGATTCAACATTTTGGCATATATTGTAACCTGCAGGTTACTTGCTATGTGGCTCGGGTCAGGTTTCTATTATTTTCCTTGTTGCAAGTTGGGTTTCTATTAATTTCAAGTTGCAGGTTGGGTTTGCTTTATTTTTCTAGCTGTAGGTTTCCATAAAAAATTTATTCTAAAAGGCCATCTAAACCTTATCACACTTTTTAAAGAGAAGGTAACCGGAAAAATACATGAACGGAAGGTGTAAACTATTAGTAACAGAAAATCATGTACACATTAGTGATTTAAAAACTATTGATTAGAATTTGGAAATACAATTTTGTTGCAGACCAGGTATCTGGGTCACACACTGTGGGTTTGTTTCAACAACATTTGAATGGGGTTGTTGGTTGCATATTTCTTTGTTGAGAGTATGGATTGGGTGAAATCCAACATGTTCAGCACTCTAATGTACTTTTATCTAATTTTGCAGATTATGTTCAGATAAGATATGAATATCCTTTTTATTTGCACATATATTTGTAATGTAACCCTATAATACTGAAATAGTAATTTGTTTTATTGATTTTTCTGTTAATTATCATACTTAATTACTATCTTCAACTCAATAAGTTTGAAGAAAATTTTGTTTTGAATATTTATGTATAAGATATTTTCCATTTTTATTTTTCTCTGATTGTTGTGAATTTCAAATTGTAATTTTTCTATTATGTAATAGTTTATCTCTCTTTAATTTTGTTTTCGATATTTTTTTCAGAATATTTTTGAAACTATGAGTCCAAAATCTTGCTTGTTTTATCTGGACACAGCTGGTGGAGGAATTTTTCAGAAAATAGATATATTTATTGATAAAGTTTCTGAAAGTGCAAGAATATATGGACCATGCCTTTTCAATACCCATATTTTAAACATGGATACAGTGCAGTTGTTTTCTACTGAACTTTCACGTAACAAATTTAGTCCCCTAAGAAATATTAATTTTGTACACAATTGCACAAGTCGAATTAGTATATCATGTTCAGCATGGATGAAAAAAGATACTTTAAATCCAGATGAAATCTGGTTAAGTGTACCTCAAAATGTACATATTGATAATGTACATATTGATAATGTACATAATCGTTTGGTTGAACGAAAACATGCTAGGAAAATGCTGAGAAAATTTTTACAAAATGCTTAAAAAGTTCATAAATACAGATGATACGTATTTAGAAGTATATATTGTTCGATAAATATATTGCCGGTTCTATTTTTTTGCTGAATTAAAACAATTTGTGAGTTATTCAATTAGAGATTTATATTTAAATATTATTTATGCTTTGTTATATCTTAAGAAATGTTTAATTTAAATTTTATTACTCTTTTAATTATATTTTGTTATTTGCTTGTTAATTATGTAAAAGCAGTTCTGTGATATTGCATAAGTAAAACTTTATGCATAAAATGATTGTTTTAATATTCTTGAATAAAAAAATTTTGATTACTGTAATTAGCTTATAATGAGATAATTTCCTAAATTATGTTGAATACTCGAAATAATTTATAAGTTACTGTGAGAAAAATACACACATATCTCTCTCACAAGGCGAGTCTATCCATAGTCGGTGGCTAAAAGTTGTGTATCAGGTTATCATGGTTTAATTACTTACTGAGATTGGTACTTATATTGATATTGATAGTTATTGGTTAAATTACTTAATCAAAATTAGGCAGCACAATAATTAACAAATTATTCAATCTCTTGTTTTCGAGTACAGTAGTACCCCGACTTGCGCGAACTCGGAGTTATGTGGTTCTTGATTTTTTCATTTGGCAACACTGTTTTGCTCTATATTCAATGTTTCTCTTGCTGTGATACGCATTGGAGGCATTTCATGCGAACTCTATTTCACGATTACAATTCTACAATCGATGAAAGTTAAGATTGTTTTCAGAAAAAAGACGACATTGTGTTGTTAGATGAATTTGCTAGATTTTATGAAGCCATTGACATCGAAATAACTTTTTTACATAAGTCATTTATTTTTTTAATATTTTGTATTAATATGTATAAAAAACTGCAATTTTATTAAATATTTTTCTTCCAAACTAGTGTTTTTGCTAGTCCTTGGTCCTAATTAAACAAAATTTATATGCAAAGTTGTACCCGACTTACGCGAATTCAATTTCATCGATTTTCGACAGACCCACCTATTGCATAACTTCAGGGTATTACTGTATATCTCGAGTTAGATCCAGACTCAAGGTAGACATAAAAACAAAATAAAATTCTCAAGATCTGAAAAATGCAAGTAAATAAAACTGCACTAGAATACTAGAATAGCATTGCCAACTTGATCATACAAAAACTTACCTTAACTTATTTGCTGAATAGGGTGTCCCAAAAACATTGACCTCGGCTTTTATTCCTTAAATATTGATCTTAGACATATATAAGAAATTATAAAGTTGAGTAAAAAATTAAAAAAAGGTACAGAATTTTATGAAATCGATTAAAATTTTCAAGGGAATTAAATTTTACGAAATACAAAATTCAAATTTTCATACGACCCCATACAAAAACATTTCCAATGAGTAAAATATGCCCCATACACTAATAAGGTGATGTACAAAATTTCACCATTTTATCATAGAAAGTCCCAGAAAAGACAAAAATGCTGACTGAAATCATTTTCTGATGCATCGACATGGGTTCTCAGAGGGGAAAAATCATTTCCGTAGATCACGTTTCAGGGGTCATACACAAATTATGAAAGAAAACAATGATTACATAAATAAACAATAATTTTGCTATTTATTGGTACAAAAGTATCTACACTGTGTAGAAATAATAACTTTACACAAAGATTACAAAGCTTGTTCAAAATATTTTCCATCCATGCCAAAGATCCATTAAAGATAAGAGGCAGATATTATTTGCCTATGATGCATTTCTGCATTGCATCATTTGCAGTCTTGCTGTAAACATTTACATTTTAATTTGTGATTAATCCGTCACCAACATATCTCTGGGACTTTTTATGATAAAATACTGAAATTTTGTACATCACCTTATTAGTGTATAGGGCACATTTTATTCATTGGAAATGTTTTTGTAGGGGGGGGGGGGGGGGGGGCATATAAAAATTTAAAACTTGTGTTTCTTTAAATTTAATCCCATGAAAATTTTTATTGAAAAAATTCTGTACCTTCTTTTACGCAACTTTGTAATTTATTATATATGTCTAAGATCAATATTCAAGGAATAAAAGCCGAAATCAATGTTTTTGGGACACCCTGTATATGGGTGTGTGTGTGTATATATATATATACGTATATAATACAGGGTGTCCAGTGCTATCTGTGCCCAATGGCTATTTCCTCAACCGTTAGTCACAGAGATATACTTCCAGTTGCAAAAATGTTTTAAATATTAATATCTATTATCTTAGAAACAGTTTAAATTAATAAAGTCTTTCTAAAAGAAATATGAAATATAAATTTGTATACGCCCCCGTTCCTACCAGTTATATTTAGGAAAATCATCCTCATACAATTTCATGCAAAATAAAAAAAAAAATCTTCCATTTACGACCAAAATTCCCCAAGTTATGAAGCATTAAATTTTATGACTTAAGTCGCTTTTTCACGCATAAAAATGTCCCATTTCAGGCAATCAACTAATCAGGGACCGTAATGACCATTTCTCAGCACAAAATGTGTTCAACTTTAAACTGCTATAAGTCGGTCAATTTTGGTTGTAAAAGGGTGATTTCTTTTTTATTTTGCATAAAATTGTATGAGGATGATTTTCCTAAATATAATTGGAAGGACCGGGGGACTGTATAAAAATATATATTTCGTATTTCTTTCAGATATGCATTTATTGATTTAAACTGTTTCTAAGATAATATATTTTAAAATTTAAAACATTTTTGCAGTTGGAAGTGTGTGACCAGGGGCGGCAAATAGGGGGCGCGGTCGTGCCCCCAAAATTTTCCTTGTCGTCTATTGGCTTCTCCCTTTTTTATCGACTGTCAACTGGTCAGTTTTCTTACGCTATGGAGCTTCAAAAGAGACAACCTTCACAGTGAAGCTTCTCTCTTCCAGCTGGAACGAATCCTTTTCAACTTGAAAAGATTGGATGATGTTATTCTTTTCACTTGAAAATTTCAAGTGTCCGATTAAATTTATGTGTAGTTAGTGCATGTTCATCCATTCCTCCTGCTAGAAATGCATTTCAACAGCTCAATGCATTATATTCTGTCATAGAAACATCCTATAAAAGACATGCTATTTTCGAAAAGATTTGCTCATCAACAAGTACTTTTTCTGGAGTCTCTTCAACTCTACAATCACTAAGTGATACGAGGTTGCCTTCCAGATTTAAAGCCATAAAAGAACTACTTGATAATTTTGAAGTGGTGATTTTATCATTGGAAGAATTATCTGAAAACGATTCTCTCAATGCTGGAAGAGCCGAAGCACTTTTAACATGCATGACATTGTTCAAATTTTTGTTCACTTTGTTTGTATTGTCCAGTGTTTTTGATCAATGCAATACTCTCTCAAAGCATGTTCAGTCATCTGATCTTAATTTTCAGACTGTTCAAGCTTTGGCTAAAGCTACTATTGAAACAGTTAATTCTTTTCGCACTGATGCATATTTCAAACAAGTGTGGAATTCTGTGACAGAACTTTGTGAAAAAAATTCTTATTCTGGACCAAAACTGAAAAGGCGTAAAAAAATTCCAAGCGAATTCGGAGGTGGTGAAAAAATTCCTCATGATGATGTTAAATCATATCACAGAATCAATATTCAATATGAAATTATAGATTCAGTATCTAATGAAATTGAGACAAGATTTAATGACAACAATATATCTGTTTTATTTGCCCTTAGTTCAGTATTATCCGGATCAGATGTCAAGAAAGAAAATGTTTCAACCATATGCAAAGTATATACCTTCCAGAAAGAGGTATTGTTATGTGAATTGCGACTGTTTTATTCAATGGTGAAAAATGAAAACATAGACCACCCTAACTTTAAAACTCACCTGGATTATTTTAAAGAGAAGAATTTAGAGAATTAAGAGAGAGAGAGAGAATTTTAAGAATTTAGAAAATGCGATTCATGCCATAACATTATTAGTGAAATTGTTTTTGACTGTGCCAATCAGCTCAAACAGTTGTGAAAGGTCTTTTTCGTATCTCAGAAGACTGAAAAATTATTTTCGCAGTACAATGGGACAAGAAAGACTTTCATCTTTAGCTGTTTTAGCTATAGAGTAAGATATACCACTGGATTATGAACAGATATTGTAACAAAATTTTCTCTTCTTCCAGACTCTAAGAACCAGCGCATAAAACTTCAATAAAAGGTAAATAAATATAGATATTTGTATTTAGAAAAATTGTTAACAACAATTATGTTAACACAATTATGTACAAAAATTATGTTAACAATTATTTTTCTCAACATCAGTTCAATTTTGTCATCCCTCTCCCCTTGTTAACAAACATATGGTGGATTTTCATACATACAAATCTCGCACCCCCAAATGAAATGCTGAAATGCCGCCCCTGTTTGTGACTAACAGTTGAGGCAATAGCCATTGGGCACTGATAGCACTGGACACCCTGTATATATATATATACGTATATTTATACAGGGTGTCCAGTGCTATAGGTGCCCAATGGCAATTTCCTCACCCGTTAGTCACAGAGATTTACTTCCAGTTGCAAAAAAGTATTAAAGTTTAAAATCTATTATCTTAGAAACAGTTTAAATCAATAAATGCATTTCTAAAAGAAATACGAAATATAAATTTTTATACGGTGAATTAAAGAGTAATAATGAATCAATTAAATTGAGTAATCAATTAATTGAGTAATAAAAATTCTAATAGAGGTCTCTTAAGAAGCAGACCATAATTTTGCAGCCACAATATATTTTTATTTGGAGTACATAAATCGTAATTGTGGTGCACAAACAAATATGCAAAGTGCATATTCAAAATTAAACATATAAAACTTGGACGTAAGTCTTATACATTGCACTGTGCCTCCTATATACCCACCATTAAATCTTTGTGTGAGTTCCTGGAATAAAATATATTAACATGCTACTATATAATTGGCTTCACCCATTTTAACTTTAAAATAAACATTATTTAGTAAGAACATTATAAACATAATTAAATTTCAATAAATAGACTTATATATTTTAGGAGGCGATTGAGTATGTGAAACCAGGTATACCACTTTCCTTAATTATTATTATTATGAACTTTTATAATATTTGATGGTACGTACCTCCTATTTTGTTTTGGATGTTTATGGATCATTCATAGTTGCATTTTGGCATTGCATGCAAACATAAACTCGCTATTTAGTACATTCTGGATAATTTGTCCATACATGCTTCTTTGCTGGTCATTGCTTCAATTTTATGAAGCAACTACTGCTACAAAGGCTTTATGTGTATACAGACTCTTGTCTGACTTGCTGCACTGTATGAGTAATTTGCTGCATATTCTAACATGACTGCACTGTCAGTGTAACTTATTGAAAATTTTCCACTATTTTGATGCCCCTTCACAAATTTTGCTGTACGCAACCGACTGACAAACATATACATATTTTATTATGTACTAGCCGCCTTCGGCGACCAGCCTGTTCGCTACCCTTGAAAATTCTGACCGTGGCAAACTCGCTGGCGCGACCTACCAGAAATGTGTAAGGTAACTATTTGGACGGTCAGGAAGTGCCACCCATTTTAGACCGGAACCCTGTGAGGGAGGCATCCACAAGGACCGTACACTCCTTCCCCTACCACCAACCTCTCGGAAGGACTTACGGACCCACATGTTTAACGTGATCGTACTCCGCGTGAACACGGCGGCAGTTTTGGCTGTGGCGGGAATCGAACCCGGGACTACCGAGTGCGATTCCCGTGTTTAAAATATAACGTGATATCACCGCGACAATCTCCATAACTTTATTTTTTTTTATTTTTTATTTCTTCAGTGTTTAAGTTTTTTCATTGTGGTCCCAACCACCACCCGATGTAAACAATACATCGCCACAATTCAATCCAGCATAATGAGCCAAAAACCTTATAAAAAGCAAACACTAATTCGGTTTTTAATTCTCCCTAGGCCAAAAACTGTACAAACCATAATTCAATCATTTAAATTTTAAAATGACCATATGCTAAGCTCTTAATCCCATCATCCTCATTCCATCGTTCCATCGTTCCAGCATTTAAAATATCCATAGAATTAAAATATCCATAAATTAAAAATATCCATTTAAAAAATCCATATCGTTCCATCATTTAAAATATAATTATAATAATTTCACCCGATGTATACAATACATCACCACAATTCAATCCACCATAATTTAATCATTTAAATTTTATAATGACCATATTCTAAGCTCTTAATTTCATCATTTAAAATATCACATAATTTTCTAACCCGATGCACAATCTCCATGGAAACAGCGTGACGTCCCCGCTGCGCGCGTATCTGGGAGAAAAATCGGAACTTCGTTTAGAATTCGTCGAGAAATTTAAAATCATTAATTCTTTAAAATCAGGATCGAGCTGCTATTTATAATTATTTCTTGACCAGATTGGCTTGTAAGAATGCCTGATGTTTGAGCTTTCTAAAAATGTAAATTATTAGTCGAAATTCTCGATACTTTTTCGGATGCCAGGATTTAAAAACGAAAGTTCGTTTTTTTGAGCCGAAAGTGACTTTTATTTTAAAATCTTTAAAAAATATTAAAATTTGTCCCTGAGATTTGAAATTGATATATTTTTACTCGTAATTGCTCTTTCCGGTCGTGTGATTTGTTTTTTTCTGTGGCGTCTGGATGGTGGGAAAATGAGGGGGGGGGGAAGCGAAAAAAACGGTTAAAACATTAAATAATAAAAAAAAAATAATTCAAATTTTAAAAATCGGTTTTCAAGTGCCCCCCCCCCCCGGGTCTCCAATTGCCACATTTCGTAGCTCTGCGACGTGCGGTCGCTGAGCCTATAGTGTATAAGACACACAGACAGACATTGCATTTTATTATATAGAAGACAAACTTTTAAATTACAAATATTTTAAACTACAGCTCCTAATATAGCATTTCTCTGTCTTAGTAATTATGATGCAGGATTTCAACCTAATCAAAATTATCAATTAATTAATTCTGCCTGTCCTATAAAAGTTGATCGTTAAAAATTTATATTACGTAAATATCTCATAATTCAAAACATCCCTAAACAGCTAATTCAGATTCATCATTATAAAAGCAAACCTATTCAAAGATTTCTCCAGGTGTCAAATTCACTATTTTGGTATAATTCTGGTGCTAACTCGAACGATTATTATAGAGAATAACTTTAAAATAACTGCAACAAGCTAAACATATGTTACAACTCTAAATATGTTATACTCCAATTAGAACAATTTTTACTTTAAAGTTCTGTTTAAATTGAGTTAATTACTCATTGTGAGGACTGATTCAACACTGCAAGCCATTTCGAATGTAGATGGCATTTGAAAAAGAACATTTTAGAATGTTCGGTACCCCTGTGGATGATTTTGTGAAAACCGAATTATGTCGTCCATTCATCCTTTCCTAATCAAAATTAGTAAAAAGTGTTCTCTAGAACCGGGTTAATTAATTGTGGCTTACTGCTCGCTCTAAAAGCTAGAAAGACGGTTAAATTAGCAAAGTAAAGTAAGACAAAATGTTTTGACCTTATTTTGTCATTCGGTTATTATTTTCCCTTCAATACATAGTATATATGCAATGGGGTTAAAAATACGATTTTTGGATTTTAATAGATGTACATATTTTTTGCCCTGAATAAGAATTAACTATTTTTTTTAACGAGGTCTGTTTGTCTGCGGGTACGATATCTCTATAAAAATTAAGCAAATCAAATAAAATTGGGTACGATTAATTTAATCTCTTTCCTTATATACAAAAATCTAATGTGGACAACACATGACTTTCCTTATATAATGCGATTTCCTTATATACTTTTACAGTTAAAAAAAATCTGATGTGGGCAACACATGACTTTCCTTATATAATGTAATGAATCTACTACTTTTACAGTACAAAAATAGGTTTTTCTTATAGTAGATACGAATATTCTTTCCAAGACATTGAATTTTCGACAATTAGTCGTCATTTTCATTAATTTAGCGTCATTTTTAACCATTTGGCGAGATTTTCGTTAATCTGGCAACATTTCAAAAAGTCGCCAAGTTGGCGACATTCCGCCAAATTCGTCGCCAAAATCTCGCCAAGCGTTATGCACTAAGAAATAAGTTATTCTTACAGCCGATAAATGACTATTAGCGTCCAAATACAAAAGTGTTACTCAGAGTATCTTTTTTCATGAATGGAACGAGCTAGATCCACAAGAATGATGTCACCCAATTTATTGCATGGTATTACATATGAAAAGTGAACATGTTTATCAATAGGAATTTTTTTTTTATTTTATATGACTTTTTGATATTTTTTTTGAAAAATGTACAATATCTCAAAAACGGCTCATGTTAGCGTTCTAAAATTTATGTCAATCGTTTTCTAATGAAAAATTACATAAGAAATGTCTATTTGCGTAACTTTATTAGTGGTTTTGATTTTTTGAAGATTTTTTCAAAATTTCATTCGAAAATTTAGGGGGGTGCTGAACATTCGATTGCGTATAAAAACAATAGGCTTCCAGTGTTTACGGATTGTGATTTTTGTACCAAATTTGGTTCAAATCGGTCCATTCGTTCGTCAGTTATCGTCTCCACAGACCCACTGACAAACACACACACACATACTTTCACACACACACACAGACATCACTTCAAAAATGTTTGATTCGTGATCAGGGATGCTTGAAACGTGCTCTCCCGTCGAAAACTCGAATTCGAATTTTCGACCCCGTCACAATACTTTCCTTATACATTATGTATATAAGGAAAGTAATATTACGTGTGCTCAAATGTATCCATTAAATGATTGTTTTATATGTAATTTTTGACGATGGAAATATAATAAGACCAACCCCATTACTTTAGAACTAGCTGTTCTGGAGATATTCTCAAAACCGGCATAAAAAAAAAAAAAAAAAAAAAAAAAAAAAAAAAAAAAAAAAAACTTAAAATAAGTCCAGTTATCAAATGAAAACGAAAGCTGAATTAAAAGAGTAATTTCAATTTATTATGCGTGCTATTTATTGCAACTAAACTTAATTTAATGCATTTTTAATGAAATAAAGAGAAAGTGAGTTTTAGTCTGCAGGGAAAGTCATGTTTTGCTCACATTATATTTTTAAATATTAAAGAATACGCGTAACAGTATATTTATATGATTGCATAACTTTCTAATACTTCCATGAAAAAAACAACTATGCTTTCTTCAAGAAAGTATTAAAAAGTTATATTCTTCAGCAGTTTTATTTATTGTGATCGTAATTATGTGATAACGTGTACTCAATATGTATTACGTGTATATGTATTGCGTGTACTCAATATGTGTATTTCAATTCGCATATGACTATTCGCTATTTCGTTGATGTAAGTTCTTTGAAAATATTCTTTATCTCTTATAAATAGTGGTGCAATAGAACCTTAAAGCAGTCCAAATTATTTTGCACTCCTTTTGACCTCCAAATTATTATGACTCTAATATGTCTCGTTACTATCATTTAAACCAAACAGACGGATATTATAAATTAGCAAAGAGTAAAGTAAGAATAAAGAGTTAGCAAGAGTAAAGACAATTTTTTTAATTCTTATTTATCATTCGTTTATTATTTTTCCTGTAATGCACAATATATATGCAAAGGGAAAATATTGTAATGTGGTTGAAAAGCTGTCTCTCGAATTTTGACGGTTCTACACATTTCTGATCCTGAATATGAATTAACCATTTTTTTAACGAAGCCTGTTTGCCTGTGGAGACTATATCTCTCAAACAAATTGAGCAAATCGAATAAAATTGAGTACGATTATTTCAATTCACAAACGCTAAAGACTGCTTGATTTTCAGCGAGAAGAAACCAAGAAGAACCTCAGCGTTGCGAACATTTTTACTTTCCCTGCAATACATGGTAATGTATAGGGAAAGTATTGGAATCATGCCGAAAATCACAACTCGAGTTTTCGACGGATCTACACGTTTCGAGACCTCTAGAATACGAAGAAACCCTTTTTAGCGTGACGTCTGTGCATCTGTCTGTCTGTGTGTCTGTCTGTGCAGAGCTTGTATCCACTGTAACTAAAAAACTAATTGACCGAAGTTCATAAAATTTGGTAGGTAATTCACTTGTGGGCGAATCTGGTACTGATTAGTTTTGAGTACGATTCGGGATAAAAAAAACACGCTTTTTTTTGTGAAATGTCTTGCAAAAGTCTGTATCCACTCTAGCTGAAAAACTAATAGACCGCATTTCACAAACTTCTTTAGATAAGTCGCTTGTGGATTACCCTGTTGCTGATTAGATTTTGGTGCGATTCGGAAAAATAACCTGCCTTATTTTGCAAAATGGCCCGCAAAAATCGTCACAATCTAAAATAAAACACTACGTATACTCAAATATATCCATTAAATGCTTATTTTATACCTAATTTTTAACGAAGAAAAGAATAAGTCCAACCCCATTACACTAGAACTAGCCGTTCTCGAGATATTTTAGTTTTTTCACATATTTTCTTTACGCCACCTTTGAAAATAAGTCCAGTTACCAAATGAGAACGAAAAGTGAATTAAATTTAATTAAAATAAAGGAAACGTGGATATAAGTCTGCGGGGAAAGTCATGTGCTGCCCACATCAGATTTTTTGAATATCGAAGAATACGTATAACAGTGTGTTTATGTGATTGTATAACTTTCTTATACTTCCTTGAAGGAAGCAAGCTTGCTTTCAAGTAAGTATTAAAAAATTCTATTCTCATAATCAATTGTTTTGTTTGCTGTGTATATTGCTACGTATATTGGCCTCTGGCTAGTTGGATTATGTAAATTCGTTGAAAATCGTCCTTGTCTCTTCTTATAAATAGTCGTGCAATGGAACCTTAAAGCTGTCCAAATTATTTTACACACTTTTGATTACCTATGCATTCACAGTATAATTTATAGGGAAAGTATTGTGACAGGTTCGAATTTGAAATTTCTAAGAAGGAGCACATATTAAGTATCCCTGAACTCAAATCCTACGTTTCTGGGGCGATATTTGTGTGTGTATGTATGTTATTGCGTGTCTGTGGACGCAAAAACTTACGAACAAATAAGGTGTTTTGAAAATAATTATGACTTTTACAATCGATGAATATTGAAATCGTATTAATTTTATAAATGCACATTTCAATTTACTTGGTGTTTATTCATTGCCAAAAACGTTTTACCGTGGATTTTGAACACCATTGTTTTGTTCCGAAAGAAGTAAAGTTTGCATTATGTAGTGAATGCCATGTGCTGCACACATCAGAGTTTTTATTATTATAAGTGTCTCGTGCGATTTTATTACGCTTAACGTTATTTTTATATCTTCTGTAGGCTAAATAAAAATGCCCTAACCTAACAGAAGATAAAAATCTGATGTGGGCAGCACATGACTTTCGCTGCAGAATTATATCCACGTTCTCTTTATTTTAATTAAATTTAATTTACTTTTAATTCAATTCGTTCTCATTTGGTATTAGCTGGACTTATTTTCAAGGGTGGCGTAGAGAAAATAAGAAAAAACTAAAATATATCGAGAAGGGCAAGTCCTAGTGTAATGAGGTTGGTCTTATTCTTTTCTTCGTTAAAAATTACGCATAAAAACAAGCATTTAATGGAAGTATTTGAGCATACGTAGTTTTTATTTTAGAATTTGGCGATTTTTGCGGGCCATTTTTCAAAAAAAGGCGGGGTATTTTTTTCCGAAAAGTACCAAAATCTAGGCGGCACCAGGGTAACCCACAAGAGACTTATCTACCGAATTGTGTGAAATTCGGTTTACTAGTTTTTCAGCTAGAGTGGATATGGGCAATTTTTGAGGGCCATTTTGCAAATAAAGCGGGTTCTTTTATTCCGAATCGTACTAAAAGCTAATCAGCACCAGGGTCACACCCAAGTGACTTACATACCAAATTTTATGAAATTCGGTCCATTAGTTTTTGAGTTAGAGTGGATACATGCATTGCACAGACAGAGAGACGCACACACACACAGACGTCATGCTAAAAATAGTTTTTTACTTTCCCTGCAATACATGGTAATGTATAGGGAAAGTATTGGAATCATGCCGAAAATCGCAACTCGAGTTTTCGACGGATCTACACGTTTCGAGACCTCTAGAATACGAAAAAAACATTTTTAGCGTGACGTCTGTGTGTGTGACTGTGTGTCTGTGTGTCTGTCTGTCTGTGCAGATTTTGTATCCGCTCTAACTAAAAAACTAATCGGCCGAATTTCACAAAATTTGGTAGGTAAGTCACTTGTGGGCGAGTCTGGTGCTGATTAGTTTGGGGAACGATTTGGAATAAAAGAACCCGCCTTTTTTTACGTAAAAATTTCATGTATCTATCTAAAATACTGATTGACCAAATTTCACAAAATTTGGTAGATAAGTTACTTGTGGGATACTCTGGTGCTGATTAGATTTTGGTATTATTCGGAAAAGAACAACCTACCTTTTTTTTTAAAATGGCCCTCAAAAATCGCCAAAATCTAAAAAAAAAGCTACGAATGTTCAAATATATCAATTAAATGCTTGCTTTATATGTAATTTTTGATGAGGAAAAGAATAAGAACAACTATATTACTCTAGGACTAACCGTTCTCGAGATATTTGAGATTTTTCACGTTTAGTTATGTCACTTTTGGAAAAATGTTGTAACTATCAAATAAAAACAAAAATTGAATTAAAAATGCAAATTTAGTGTTATTTGGCTCAATTAAACTCAATTTAATGAATGATTAAAGAAATAAAGAACATATGAATTTGAGTCTGCAGGGAAAGTCATGTGCTGCCCACATCAGATTTTTCTTATTCTAGAGGTCTCAAAACGTGTAGATCCGTCGAAAACTCGAGTTTCGGATTTCGGCATGATACTTTCCCTATACATTACCATGTATCGCGGGGAAAGTAAAAATCTTATGTGAGCAAGCATCACCTTACTTTCTCTGCAGACTCAAATTCATTTTCTCTTCATTTCATTAATAATTCGTTAAATTGAGTTTAATTGCTCTCAATAACACGCATAATTAATTGAAATTGCACTGAATTTACGCTTTTAATTCAGCTTTCGATTTCATTTTGTAACTGGACTTATTCTCAAACCCGGTGTAGCAAAATATGAAACACTAAAATATCTCTAGAACGGCTAGTCCTAGAGTAATGGGGTCGATCTTATTCTTTCATCATCAGAAATTACACGTGATACAAGCATTTAATTGATACACTGTAGCATGAGTAGTCTTTTGTTTCAGATTTTGAAGATTTTTGCAGGCCATTTCGCAAAAAAATAAAAATAAATAAATAAATAAAAAAGAAGAAAGGAAATATGTTCTTTTTTTTCGAATCATATCAACATCTAATCAGCACCAGGGTCACACACAAGTGACTTATCCACCAAATTTTGCGAAATCCGGTCTATTAGGATGCATTATCTATTAGGATATCTATTAGGATATCTTATATCCGGATCAACACGTTTCGAACACACTAGGACACAAGAAAAAAATCTGATGTGGGCAGCACATGACTTTCCCTGCAGACTTATATTCACTTCTCTTTATCTTAATTAAATTTATTTCTCTTTTAATTCAATTTTTGTTCTCATTTGGTAACTGGACTTATTACTTTCCTTATATACATAATGTATAAGGAAAGTATTGTGACGGGGTCGAAAATTCGAATTCGAGTTTTCGACGGGAGAGCACGTTTCAACCATCACTGATCACGAATCAAACATTTTTGAAGTGATGTCTGTGTGTGTGTGTTTGCGTGTGTGAAAGTATGTTTGTGTGTGTGTGTGTGTCAGTGAGTCTGTGGAGACGATAACTGACGAACGAATAGACCGATTCGAACGAAATTTGGTACAAAAATCACAATCCGTAAACACTGGAAGCCTATTGTTTTTATACGCAATCGAATGTTCAGAACCCCCCTAACTTTTCGCTTAAAATTTTGAAAAAATCGTCAAAAAATCAAAACCGCTAATAAAGTTACGCAAATAGACATTTATTATGTAATTTTTCATTAGAAAACGATTGACATAAATTTTAGAACGCTAACATGAATCGTTCTCGAGATATTGCACATTTTTCAAAAAAATTCAAAAAGTTATATAAAATAAAAAAAAATATTTCCTATTGAGAAACATGTTCTCTTTTCATATGTAATACCATGCGATAAATTTGGTGACATCATTCTCGTGGATCTAGCTTGTTCTATTCATGAAAAAAGATACTTTGAGTAATACTTTTGTATTTGAACGCTAATAGTCATTTATCTGCTATAAGAATAACTTATTTCTCCGTCCATAACGTTTGGCGAGAATTTGGCGGAATGTCGCCAATTTGGTGACATTTTTAAGTGTTGCCAAATTAACAAAAATCTCGCCAAATTGATAAAAATGACGCTAAATCAATGAAAATGACGACTAATTGAAGAAAATTCAATATCTTGGAAAGAATATAAGTATCTACTATAAGAATAACATTTTTTTTTACTGTAAAAGTAGTAAATTCATTGCATTATATAAGGAAAGTCATATGTTGCCCACATCAGATTTTTATCAAAGGTGGCGTAGAGAAAATACGAAAAAACTAAAATAATTCGAGAACGGCTAGTCCTAGTGTATTGGGGTTGGTCTTATTATTTTCTTCGTTGAAAATTACGTATACAACAAGCATGTAATGGATATATTTGAACATACGTAGATTTTCATTTTAGATTTTGGCGATTGTTGCGGGTCATTTTGCAAAAAAAGCAGGTTACTTTTTTCGAATTGTACCAAGATCTAATCAGCACCTGAGTTACCCACAAGCGACTTATCTACCGAATTTTGTGAAATTCGGTCAATTAGTTTTTTAGCTAGAGTGGATAAAAGCTTTTGCGGGCCATTTCGCAAAACAAAGCGGGTCCTTTTATCCTGAATCGTACCCAAAACTAATCAGCAGCAGATTCGCCCACAAGTGACTTACCTACCAAATTTTATGAAATTCGGTCCATTAGTATTTTAATTAGAGTGGATACAAAAACTGCACATACAGACAGACACACAGACAGACAGACACACACACACATCCATCACGCTACAAATAGTTTTTTCGTATTCTAGAAATCTCGAAACGTGTAGGTCCGTCGAAAACTCGAGTTACGATTTTCGGCATGGTTCCAATACTTTCCCTATACATTACTATGTATTGCAGAGAAAGTAAAAAACTTTTAGCAGTACGTTTGTGTGTGCATTTATGTGTGTGTGTGTGTGCACGTCTCTCTGTGTAACCTATATATCAACTATAACTCAAAAACTAATTGACAAAATTTCATAAAATTTTATCTGTAAGTCACTTACAGCCTACTCTGGTACTGGTTAGATTTTGGTATGATTTTGGATAAAAAAAAAAAGATCTGCCATTTTTTATCTGCCATTTTTTGTGAAACTGCTCGCAAAAATCGTCAAAATCTAAAATAAATGATTTCATGCGCTCAAATGTATTAATTATATGCTATGCTATACAACTCCGTTACTCTAGCACTAGCTGTTCTCTAGATTTAATATTTAAGCATTTTTGCTACGCCGCCATTGAAAATGCGTCCAGTTTCCAAATGTAACGATCATTCAATTAAAAGTGCAAATTCTGTGTAATTTCAAATAATTATTTGCGTGTTATTTTGTGCAATTAAACTCAATTTAACGAATTATTACAGAAATAAAGAGAAAATAAATTTGAGATTGTAGGTAAAGCCATGTGCTGCCCACATTCGATTCATTTTATTGTGGTTATTAATTATACACCATACATTCAATGCATAGCTTACAATATTGGATTTTTTTTTCAATTAAACCAATATAACATGACCGGGTATGAATAGTAACAATATAAAGTGAATGGGTCGTAATCGAAATAGTTATCAAATTATAAGTAAAAGTCTGATGTTTACAGCACATGACGTTCCCTGCAGAATTAAATTCATATTTTCTTTATTTCTTTAATAACTCATTAGATTGAGTTTAGTTGCACCAAATAGCACTAAATTTGCATTTTTAATTTAATTTTTGTTTCTATTTGGTGATTGGACATTTTTCCGAAATCGGTGTTGTTGTTGTTAAAACCCAGACTGTCCGACCTACCAGAAAGTTGTAAGGTAACAGTTTGGACGGTCAGGAAGTGCCACCCAATTTAGACCGGAACCCAGTGGGGGAGGCATCCACAGGGACCGTACCCTCCTTCCCCTACCACCAACCTCTCGGAAGGACTTTCGGACCCACATGTTTAACGTGATCGTACTCTGCATGAACACGGCGGCAGTTTTGGCAGTGGCTGGAATCGAACCCGGGCCTACCGAGTGCAACTCCAGCGCGCTAACCAATGGACTACCGCGCCCTCCGAAATCGGTGTAACAAAACTGCAAGAAATCTCAAATATCTTGAGAACAGTTAGTCCTAAAGTATAATGGAGTGTGTTATATTCTTTTTCTCGTCAAAAATTGCGTTTAAAACAAGAATTTAATTGATACCTTTCAGCATACGCAATCTTTTTTTTTTTTTAGATTTTGGCGAGTTTTGCGGCCCATTTCGTAAATAAGGCAGGTTGTTATTTTCCGAATCGTACCAAAATCGAATCAGCACCGGAAGGTCCCACTAGTGACTTATCTACCAAATATTGTGAAATTTGATCAATTAGTATTTTAGCTAGGGTGGATACATAAAATTATTGCGGGCCATTTCGTAAAAAAAGGCAGTCTCTTCTTTTCCATATTGTACCAAATTCTGATCAACACCACAGTATCCAACAAGTAACTCATCTACCAAATTTTGTGGAATTTGGTAAATCAGTATTTTAGCTAGAGCGGATAAATGAAATTTTTACGGACCATTTTGCAAAAAAAAAAAAAACGGATTCTGTTTTTACGACTCGTACCAAAAACTAATAAGCACCAGGGTCACATTTAAGTGACTTACCTACCAAATTTTTTGAAATTCGGTCCATTAGTTTTTGAGTTAGAGTGGATATATACATTGCACAGACAGACACACATACAGACGTCACGCTAAAAATAGTTTTTTCGTATTCTAGAGGTCTCGAAACGTGTAGATCCGTCGAAAACTCGAGTTGCGATTTTCGACATGATTTCAATACTTCCCCTATACATTACCATGCATTGCAGGGAAAGTAAAATCTTAGTTTCGAACAAATTTAAGGAATATATCCACCGTGAAATGCCCTTAAGATGTAATGAGCACAAAGTGAATAATATCACAATTGGAACAATTTTTCATTTAAACTTGTCTGAGAAAATTTGCAGTTAATTATGCAATGTACACTGTCACGATCTATTACGTTTGTAAATGGCGTTCAGAAGAGAAAAAAAAAATGTTAAAATTTAATGTGTTCTGAGGGTGCACTTTGGAAAACGAAATGATATATTTCCATTTTACCTCTTTAAATTATAATTAGAAAATGCTATTTCGAAAAGTGGAGTAATTAATCATAGATAATGAGTGATTTTGCTTGAAAGACAGAAATATGCCATAACTGCAAAAAAAAATCTGATGTGGGCAGCACATGATTTTCCTTATATAATGCAATGAATTTATTACTCTTACAGTAAAAGAAAAATAGTTTATACTTACAGTAGTTACTTATATGCTTTCCATGATATTGAATTTTCGTCAATTAGTCGTTAATTTCATTGATTTAGCGTCATTTTTATCCATTTGGCGAGATTTTCGTTAATTTGGCAACATTTAAAAAAGTCGCCAAGTTGGCGACATTCCGCCAAATTCCTCGCCAAAATCTAGCCAAGCGTTATGGACAGAGAAATAAGTTATTCTTATAGCAGGTAAATGACTATTGGAGTTCAAATACAAAAGTATTATTCCAAGTATCTTTTCTCATGAATGGAACGAGCTAGATCCACGAGAATGATGTTACCAAATTTATCGCATGATGTTACATATGAAAAGTGAACATGTGTCTCAATAGTTAATATATTTTTTGAATTCATGCTATTTTTTAATAAATTTATTTGAAAAATGTTCAATATATCGAGAACGGTTCATGCTAGTGTTCTAAAGTTTATGTCAATCGTTTTCTAAGGAAAAATTACATAAGCAATGTCTATTTGCGTAAGTTTATTAAAAGTTTTGATTTTTTGATGATTTTTCAACATTTCACTCGAAAATTTAGGGGGGTTCTGAACCTTCGATTGCGTTTAAGAACAACAGGCTTCCAGTATTCACGGATTGTATTTTTTGTACCAAATTTCATTCAAATCGCTGCATTCGTTCGTGAGATATCGACTCCACAGACTCACTGACACACACACGCACACATATACTTTCACCCGCACATACTTTCCCCTCCCCCCACACACAGACATCACCTTAAAAATGTTTGATTCGTGATCAGGGATGCTTGAAACGTGCTCTCCCGTCGAAAACTTGAATTCTAATTTTCGACCCTGTCACAATACTTTCCTTATACATTATGTATATAACGAAAGTAAAAATAACTGCAGAGTGGCTCTATTCGACTTTCTCATACTAGAATTAATTTTGTTTTCAATTTTACAAGAAAATATTTGTAAAATCGCTATCGTAGGTCCAAATTATTACAACTATGACGTGTTACCTTTCACTTTAAAGAGCAGATTTATACAGTCGAACTTGCCTTAAACGGAATTTCAGAGAACCAGAGGAAGTTTCCGTGTTTAAAGGTTTCCGGTTCATGCAGGTTATTTCAGGAGAAGCGAAGTTTGAGTTTGAGCTGAGAGTGCCAATAATCCGTATGTAATTGCTTGCCTACACATCAGAATTTAAAAATTCTTAAACGTGTATTTAGATTCACTTGATTAATATTATACAGGGTGTCCCAAAAAGATTAAAACGCGCTTTAATTCTTTACCTGTTGGAGATAAGTGGGCAATGTAAATTTCAAAAATATTGAAAGTAAGGTAGGAAATAAGACTACGTTAATGAAATTGTCCTCCCATTAATATTAAAAAAGTTACACTTTTGAAATTTTTATACGACCCTCTTAGACAAATTTGGTCAATCAGAAAATTTTTATTTTTAATGCAACAAGATCATTAAAAGAACCCGTATATCTGTATCTTTAAAATTGAGCGAGTTATATGTAATTGAAAATTAAACATTGTAAATGGGGACAATATATCAAATTAGAAATGTAGATTTGTGACATGTCACAAGGAATAGAAAACTGGATGATAATACATAGGATACCCAACCGCTAGTGAAAACCACTGCTTTATATGATCTCTGTGTGTAGAAAACTTTATTTAGATGCATTTGCGATAAATAATTTTGACACATATTAACGTATTTTTGTTCTAAACAATTTTCATCGTCAATTTGCTTATGATCCCTATTTTCACTGATGAAACAGCCATTTACATGGTACGGAAAAGTGGCATAAGTCAGGTTTTTTCCTTTATCATAATTCAGTTGATTTTAAAGATACAGATGTGCGGGCTTTTTAATGATCTTGTTGCATTAAAAATAAAAAATAAATTGATTGAACAAATTTGTCTATGGGGCTTGTATAAAAATTTAAAAATTGTAATTTTTTAGCAAAAATGCAAAAAAAAAATAATAAATAAATAAAAATTAAAAAATATATCTCGAGAACGGCTAGTCCTAGAGTAATGGGATTGGTCTTATTTAATTTATAGTCAAAATTGACATGTAAAACAAGCATTTAATTTGATATATTTGAGCTTATGTATAGTATTTTATTTTAGAATTTTGCAGGCCATTTCCCAAATAAAATGCAAGCTTATTTTCCCGATTCAAACCAAAATCTAATCAGCACCAGTGTAACCCACAAGTAACTTATATACAAAATTTTGTGAACTTTGGTCAGCTAGTTTTTCAGTTAGAGTGAATACAGACAATAAAACGCAGGTTCTTTTATCCCAAATTGCACCAAAATTTTATCAGCATCAGAGACACCCACAAGTGACTAACCTAAAATTTTTTATAAAATTCGCTAAATTCGTTTTTGAGTTAGAGTGGATACATACGTTGCACAGACAGACACACGCATACACAGATGTCACGCTAAAAATAGTTTTTACGTGTTCTAGAAAAACGTGTATATCCGTCAAAAACATGTGTTGAGATTTTCGACATGATTCCAATACGCTCCCTATACATTACCATGAATTGCAGGGAAAGTGAAAGGTACATCCTTCAATAAAGACTAAGCAATAGTACATGATCTTGAAAATTAATGCCCGCCTTCCCATAAAAGTAAAACAACTAGAAAATCCATTTCTCTTTCAAAGAATAAAATAATAAATTCCAAATCTTATTGAGATGTAGTACTCATTCCTATCTACAGGAATACATAAACACAAAAAGTTTACGCAGTTCAGGATAAACTAAACTAGATAATGAAAAATTAAGACGATGTAATTAATCACAAATAAATAAAACAAATACTGCTTTGTTTTATTAATTTGTGCTTAATTACATTGTTTAAGTCCTTATTCTTTGCATAAAATGTTTTTACGGATAAACCAAAGTTCACAAACGTGATACAAAGCTACGGAAATTAACCAGATAATAAGTAATTAAAAATAAATCAAATAATGCATTATCTCGTTTTACACACAGAAAAAGAAAAATGTAGAACATGCACCTTAAAATGAAGAAACGCAGCTTCCCAGGAGACGTTTTCGCTGTTAAAATTGCTCAAGAACATGTTATCAAGTAAGTGCGAATTTAAATTCCAATTGAAAGGACATTTATAAAATACTAGTGAGACTGATTGCTTCCTGGCCATGAGTAATTAAAAAAATCTGATGTGGGCAGCACATGAAATTTTCCTGCAGACTCATATTCACGTTCTCATTATTTATTCAATTATTCATTAAATTGAGTTTAGTGACATAAAATAATTCTCATTATTATAAATTGTATTGAATGTGCATTTTTAATTTAATTTTTCTTTTCACTTGATAACTGGACTTATTTTCAAAGGTGGCGTAGAGAAAATGCAAAAGTAGTAAAAGTAGTCGGGAACGGCTAGTCTCAGAGAAATGGGTTTGGTCTTATTCTTCTCATCGTCAAAAATTACATATAAAACATGTATTTTATTGATATATTTGATCTTACGTAGACTTTTAATTTTAGATTTAACAATTTTTGCTCGCCATTTCGCAAAAAAAGGCATGATTTTTATTTCCGAATTATACCAAAATCTAATCAGCACAAGGTTAATCTACAAGTGTTTTAACCACCAAATTTCATGCAATTTGGTCTATTAGTTTTCCATCTTGAGCGGATACAGGCAACTTTTGTGGGACATTTCGCAAAAAAATCAGCCCAAATTTAATCAGCACAACGCCACCCATAAGGGGACTTACCTATCAAATTTTATGAAATTCGGTAAATCAGATTTTTAGTTAGAGTGGATACAAAACCTGACCAGTCAGACAACACCCAGACGTCACGTTAAAAATAGTTTTTTTCGTGCTCTGGAGGTTTCAAAACGTGTGGATCCGTCGAAAACTCGAATTAGGATTTTCGGCACGATTTCAAGAATTTCCCTATACATTACCATGTAATTGCAGGGAAAGTAAAAGCGGTTTATTCCTGGGAGACAACACTGAAAAGACAACAATGAACCACTGTCTGCGCAGCAACAAGATAAAAGGAGATATTATAATATCCATTGTTGTTAATAAATTAAAAATGAGCCCAATATCCAGCTTCGTTTTCAGTATTTGATGTCATACGCAACGTAGAACTTCAGAATACTGATCTTTATATATAGATGTCTATAATTTTTACTTTCCCGAAAATCGCAACTCGAGTTTTCGACGGATCTACACGTTTCGAGACCTCTAGAATACGAAAAAACTATTTTTAGCTTAATTTCTACTTTCCCTGCAATACATGGTAATGTATAGAGAAAGTATTGGAATCATGCCGAAAATCGCAACCCGAGTTTTCGACGGATCTACACGTTTCGAGACCTGTAGAATACGAAAAAACTATTTTCAGCTTGACTTCTGTGTGTGTGTCTGTGCGTCTGTGTGTCTGTCTGTGCTGATTTTGTATCCACTCTAATTAAAAACTAATGGACTGCATTTCATAAAATTGCTAGGTAAGTCACTTGTGGGCGAATCTGCTGATTAGTTTTGGGTCCGATTCGGTATAAAAGAACCCGCCTTTTTTTGCGAAATGGCCCGCAACAGCTTGTATCCACTCTAGCTGAAAAACTAATGGATCGAATTTCATTAAATTCGGCAGATAAGTCACTTGTGGGACACCCTGGTGCTGATTAGATTTTAGTACTATTTGGAAAAATATAACCTGCCTTTTTTTGCAAAAGGGCCCCAAAATTGTGAAAATCTAAAATAAAAGACTACGTATGCTCAAATATATCCATTAAATGCTTGTTTAATACCTAATTTTTAACGAAGAAAAGAATAAGACCAACCCCATTGCACTAGGTCTAGCCGTTCTCGAGATATTTTAGTTTTTTCGTATTTTCTCTAGGCCACCTTTAAAAGTAAGTCCAGTTATCAAATCTGAACGAAAATTGAATTAAAAGTGAATTATATTTAATTATAATAAACAGAACGTGGATGCAGGGAAAGTCATGTGCTGCCCACATCAGATTTTTGTGTTTGTTTTTATTGAGGCAATCGCATTGATATAGCAGCCTATATTTGTATCAAATGTAATTGAGTTGAGTAGTTTTGGAAATAATATAATAAAATGCAAAATGTCCATGCGCGTTTCGCACACGAAAGCGTACTATATGGGTTGAAATAAAATATAACAACAGAGACGTTGTTTTTGAATTCGTTTGGAAAGTTAAATTTGTAAATAATTTGGTTTCAAGCGGTTGGGTAGTTTAAAAGAAAATCCGGTTACATTATTCCTTATTTCAGTGGTTCTTTACCTGTGGGTCGCGAAATATTTGAAGGGTGACACGGAAGGCATGTACTTACTTGGAATTATATTGATTTTTATGGCTGTTTTAACTTTATTAATTTTTATGGCTGTTTTAACTTTATTAATTTTTATGGCTGTTTTAACTTTATTAATTTTTATGGCTGTTTTAACTTTATTAATTTTTATGGCTGTTTTAACTTTATTAATTTTTATGGCTGTTTTAACTTTATTAATTTTTATGGCTGTTTTAACTTTATTAATTTTTATGGGTGTTATATTGATTCCTATGGTAGTTTTAACAGGGATTTTAGAAGGAAAGGGGGTGTATATCATATTATTTCTTATAGTAGAAAATTATTTCTTAGTGGTACATAATATTATTTCTTATAGAGAAACAAGACGATAGTGGTTCTATCTTCACGTCTGAAAAATGATAGTTCGAATTGCGCTATAGATGTCAAGGATATCCAAGAATTATATCTACACAATAAGAATCTACACAAAATAAGTTTTAAAAGAATTACTTAAGAAGGAGAGCTAACTAAAATATACAGATTAGAAAGTCCTGAATTTCTTGAACTTTTAGTCCTAAATATATAATTTCTTATTATAAGAATGTTTCAAATACTATTCTTATTTATCTTATACCAGTTTAAGATCGAGAAATACATACACACACACACAGGGCGCGGTAGCCCAGTGGTTAGCGCGCGGGAATTGTATTCGGTAGGCCCGGGTTCGATTCCCTCCGCTGCCGAAACTGCCGCCGTGTTCACGCGGAGTACGATCACGTTAACTATGTGAGTCCATAAGTCCTTCCGAGAGATTGGTGTTACGGGAAGGAGGGTACTGTCCCTGTGGATGCCTCCCCCACTAGGTTCCGGTCTAAATTGGGTGGCTTTTCCGGCAGTCCAAACAGTTACCTTAAACCTTTCTGGTAGGTCGGACGGTCTGGGTCTCAACAACAATGCACACACACATATATATATAAATATATATATAAACATATATATATATATATATATATATATATATATATGTATATTGCACAAAAATGGAATATTTCATTAGATAAAATTACCATTCGAAAACTTACAATCTTTAGTAAGAAATTTATGCTGTCACCAGTTATCCATCAAAAACTTATTAGTGATATCTCTGATAATTTTGTTCATATGACAACGAAACTTATTTGTTTGACTAACTGATCTATGAAAAATATTTTTAAATTAAAGTTATATGAGCATACATACAAGTAACATTTTGTACTTATTTATTAAAAGCCCCATATGACCAACATTTTAATACGATGATTAAAATAAGGCAGAGCGGGACTATTTTTCTCAGTTTTTACATTTCGATTTTCATCTTTATCGTATATACACAGGAATCAAATTTTTTTTCGCCATTCGCAACGTCCATCTTTTGACTAACTATAGAAATATTATGGAATATTTATCCGGCTGTCACATACTTAATTGTAATTTTTAAAGACAACCTAAAGAGTGTGGCAATTTGCTCCAGCCAAGGGTCAGTTGTCGCATCTCTTTGATTAAGTTGTCCCGTGATTTTCCATGTTATTGTTTGATTTGTATAAGTTTTATATAAATATTGTATATAAATTTTGAAACTTGTGGTGGAAGGCATTAAAAAAATTCAATCTATTAGTGAATTTCAATAAAATAGAAAAAAATACATATAAAAATATCTATGTACAACAGGAAAATAAAAATCATTATATGTAAGGAATGGAAAAGAGCAATGTAATTAGTGCCTTCAAACTAAGATCCAGCTACTATGGTGGTATTAATCAGTCATCAATTTAAACACCATCGTCACAATTATAAAACATACAGCTGTAGCTTATACCTGGAGAACAATTATCATTGGCTCAACCCTTACACTTTTGGCATATGATTTATATTTCGTTCGAACGTCCATTGGAATCATTTTCTACACAGACCATACATTAGGGATGATCATCATCTTCCTCATATTAGTATCATATCTGCTTTTCTTCTTTGTATGCTTAGGGATATTCTTGGATGTACTGGAAGTAATTTTTCTTATATTTCTTTTTGATTGTTTTTCATTACGCTTTTCTTTTTTGTGCAAATTTTTCTTTCTCTAGGTTTTGGTTCACAGGAGAGTCTGTAGGAATTGCTATTCCACGTTGTCGGCTATTATTTTGGACAATTTTTTTTCTAGCAACTGCCTCTGGAAAGGGGTTCAAATGTTCTTGGGACAGAATAGCATGTGGCAATTAGCCCCTCGTGAAATTAGACAGCATGTCCATTTCCGCCATTTTAGTCTAAACAGATTTTATGTTGTAATTCAGTGTTCAGAATCAACGCAACAAATAATGCGCAATGACGTAAGTTTCGACGTGCTATAACAAACAATACGTCAATGGGCACCTTAAAGAATACAGAATAATTATAGTAAGATTCAAAATATTTAACTATATCGAAAATTGTGTTTTTTTATAGCAACGTCGAAGCCGAAATGTCAACACTTCATCAGCCAGGTCCACCAAATAGGAATGCTGACGCCCTTCAATCACAGGAAGTACGACTTGTGATATACAGGATATACAGGTGGTAGGCTTTTAATAGGTGCTATGGACACCCAACGCTTGCAGACGAGTGTTACAAAGAATCAAGGTCATCATTTTATTCATAATTGTGGATCGCAATAATTAATCTGACGCTAAAGTCATGCCAAAATTCATCCTGTATCATCACACTTAAACCGTCAGCTGAAAAACTTTGTTAAACCACGTAAGAATTGATGAAGATTAAAAACAAAATTTTACATTGAGGAAAAATATATCATCATTTTAGAGTTATGAATTTTAATTTATGTGTGATAATTATTTTAGTTACAGGTTGAAACCGGACGATACTCACTGGTGGGTGTTTGCTAAAACAAGAATTGTACAAATACATACATGTGCAAATTAATTGGGACAAGCGTATTTTTTTCTCAGAATTGTAATGTGATTGCCAGTTGATGTCTGAAACCGACCTAAAACTGTTTTATCTGCCTTGAGGTGGTGTGACGGTTAGAACGCAACGATAAGAATGTGGTTTGACTGGTTTGAAACAGGAAATAGTCAATTCCACTTTAGTTGTGAGCATTTGTGTGTAAGACGTGGATGTTAGTTTTTGCTCTCTGTGAGATACGTACGTGTTGCTTTCGTGTATTTAAAAATGTATATTTCTCCAAGGAAGCGTGCAAAAATAATTGCTCTTAATGGTCACACTTCTATGACAGTGAGAGATAAATCCTTCTACAATTGGTGTAAGCAAATCAAGTGTATCAAGAATTATTATGCGATACAATGCATCTGGATCATTTTCTCCCAAAAGGAGTGGTAAATGTGATAGGAAACGAAACAACTTCAAGAACCGATAAAATTATAATCAGAAATAGTAAAAGTAACCCAACAAAGACAAGCAGAGACCTTCAAAAAGAATTATTGGCTGGTGGTTTCGATGTTAGTGATTCAACTGTACGCCGTAGGCTTCTGGAAGTTGACAGGAAGGCAAGAAGACTAACGAAAAAACAATATTTGAATGCTAAAATGAAGATTAAACGCTTAGCATGGGCTAAAAAATATAAATCATGGACTATTGACGACTGGAAAAAGGTAATTTTCAGTGATGGAACTCATTTATTTGTGCAGGGTTACAAAGCAACTGTCGTTAGACGAAGCAACTGTGAACCTTTCAGACCTCAGTATGTCCAACAAATTATAAAACACCCTGTGAAACAGATGTTTTGGGTTTTTTCCACAGCAAATGGCAGTGGAAGCTTAGTTCCTGTTCAAGGTATGATGAATTCATCCAAGTACATTGAAATATTGCAACGTAAGATTGTTCTATTCCTGCAAACTTTTGACGGGACATTTCAGCATGACTTGGCTCCATGTCACAATTCAAAATTGGTCAAGACATTCATGCTGGAAAATAAAATTAATTTATTTGATTGGCCTGGCAATTCACCAGACTTGAATCCAATTGAAAACTTGTGGAATATTTTAAAGAGACGTTTAGGTAAAATGGACTGTACTACAACCAAAGACTGCATGACAACTAATGCTATCAAAGTGTAGTTCCACGATGATGAATTCAAACGCACTAAATTAATGGAATCAATGACAAAACGGATTCAAGAGGTAATTTCTGCTGAAGGAGGACATACTTCATACTAATACAGGTATTCATCAGTGTATACAAAGGCATAGAATGATATAAAGGCATAGGTTTTGAAAAAGAGTGATTTTTTTGCTTTGTCCCAATTAATTTGCACAGGTATGTATCACTATACAAAGCCGCATATATTATTAATGATCTCCACATTTTAGTGATCTTCTTCAAATATTATACCACACAACTAGTGGCTGAGAAATTAGCGTTGAGACAAATAATAAGACAACTAGCATCGTTTTGTCCTACCTTAATGAATGCATTTCTCCATTTCTTCAATGGGAACTATGAATCTACGACTAATTGTTCAAGAGACAGCTACTGGTGCAAACTTTTTGAAACACTCTGTATATGAATGGGATAATTGAGTGGAACCTCATAGTCAAAAAATATCTCGGCTCCAATTCAAACTTTAAATCAAATAAACGAAACAAATGATTCAAAGTTAAAGTCACTGTTACAAATGAATCACATAAATTATTCAAGACGTTCAAAATCAAATCTTTATGGTATGAGCTTGCCTGTAAAAATTAAAATGCCCAAAACGAATTTAAGAGCAGTGCATAAATGAAATATTAATTATCAAACTTTATACGGAATGGCCAATTTCAAACAAATAAAAGCTAAATCCATGGACAAACGTTCTACACAGATGTTGCGAGCAAAGTGAATCACATTTCGAATAGAATGATTTTTAATTTGAACATGTTCTGTGAAAGTCTGTAATTAATTACGGAACGTACACTGTTGAATGAAAACCTGCATAAGCTATTCCATATGAAAATGGCGTTCCGAGGAGAAAAAATTTACAAGTATTTTGTAGTGAAGGTCGTTTTTCAAAACCAAATTATCTTTTCATTTGGCATTTTAAAGTTACAATTACGAAATGCGCTTTTGAGAATTGGAGCAATTTATCACAAATAATTAGTCATTTTGCATGAAATGCAGAAATATGTTATGTATTCGAATATAAATTATTTTAAGTAATTTACGATTCTGAGAAATTTATTTTCTTTTGCTTCATTGTGTGATTTTACGAAACCTGAAAGTCTAAGCGACAGTTTATGCTATTTTCGATAATATGTTGCTAAAATGTTTTACAATCATTAATGTCATTTGAGCAGTGTAACGTGTTTGAAATATAACGTCTTAGGTATTTGAATACATATTATTTTAAGTGTGAGACCAGAAATAGATCTTACACTGTTATGGTGAGACAGTTTTATGCCAGTAATTTATTGTGTCTGAAACGTTAAACAATACTTCCAGTCTGAATGGCGCCAAGGTTTACAGTGCTCTGACTCAAGGGTCAACCAAAATCATAAATTTAGGGGTGCCAAGACAGAGGGGGGTCAAACGAACTCTTCAGAAAATGTGAAGTAACGACATTGGATGGAAAAACTAACCAATGGAGAAGATGCTTGTGGCGTCGCTGTGAAGACTGCCAATCAAAGCAAAGGGGGAGTGCCAGTCCTGAGGCAAAACAACCACAACCTGTGACATAAGAACGACGATAAAAAGAGATATACGGATGACTTGGTAAGAAACGGTTGTACAGTACGATACTTAAGGTATAGAGAGATAGCGAGAAGAACGATGACACTTGGAAAATATAGCACGACGATGAGGTTAACAGATTAACAGCTCGAAATTAAGGAGTTCGAAACTTAGAAAGATGTGTCGACTACGAGTGTGACTAGAGATGTAGAGAACGACTTCGATGGCTAGATCAATTTGCAGTGCAATCAGAAGTACGAGATGGAGCCAAACACCCAGAGTTACGGCCAGTACGAGTTACTGATGCAAGCATTATGGTCTATGGCCAAAGCCAAAATTAAAGGTATGTGTTCCCCAAACATTTACCGGTCGGCAAGACATTTTAGGCATTTTAATATTGATCTGACATGGTCTGTGTGATTCTGAGAAACGTATGTTGTTTTGCTTCATTGCGTGATTTTACGAAACCTCAAAGTATACATTACAGTTTATGCCTCCCGGACATTAAAGATGCGACCAGAAAATTAAGGTGAGTGAAAGGTGAATTGAAAGGTAAAACCAAAAATGGCAGTCCGAGGGCTTCGATAACTAAAGATATTTTTATGAGAGTGTTTTAGACATTCGAATTGAATTTTTGAAACTGGAACATCTTTGCCACGAAGGCCAGAGTCCTTCCTCGTCCAGAGAAAGCCGATGGACGAATGGAATTTACTAACAAAAATAATTGCACGAACTGGTTAACTGGCACTGTTGTTGAAATCAAAATACCAGCACTTATAAGATTACGTACGAACAAGACTATTTTAATGCTCAATTTTCAGTGTTAAAATACACAGAGTTAAACTCATAACATAAATAAACTCATAACACTAAATTTAGTGTTAAACATTGACATAAATATATCGTATTGTACAGATTTTAATTATTTTTCTTTAAATGAATGACTGCAATTGCATAACATATGCATTACTATACCTACAAATAATAGTATATGTTCTTGCGTTTAGGTGATTACGATGCTGCGGAAGCCATAAAGTATGTGATTTCAAGTTGTTTATATGTTGTAAGATTTATATTCATAATTTCCCTTTTTCTCGGAGGTTAATTGGATTAATTTTGACGACAAAGTGGCGTCTTTCAGTCGTTCAAACCACCGCAAAACCGTATCCGTTACCAATGCTCTTCAGAGCTTTCTCTGTACTAAGAATATCGTTAGGTTCGACCACTGAATCACATCCAGAACCTTACAGATGCGCCAGCATAGCTGTCTGTTCATCAGTGATAACTTAACAAATTATGGTTTTTGCGCGTCTAAGACTGGCGGTGACTGGAGGTCTAAAATAAATATATTTGATACAAATGAATCGTAAGACTTTTGGATTGCATAATATAAATTTCAATAGTGCATGTATAAATCAAATAAAAATTATCAATCTATCATTCAAACTGTGCAGTTTGAAGAATTAAAAAAAATAAATCTTCGGTGTTTTAAATGTACTTCAGATGCGTCACTAGAACGGTCTGAATTGCTTTCCAAATGGAGCAATTTATCTTTAAAACTTGTTCTGCAAAAATTCGTTGGTAATTGGCACCGTATACTATTGAATGAAAACCTCATTCTGCAGGCAAATAGCGTTTCGAAAAGAAAAGCGAGTTCAAAGATATTTAGTTAAGTTTTGTGAAACTAAATTATGTTTCCATTTTACGCAACTAAAATATAATTACACAATGCCTCAGTCAGAAATTGAGTAATTAGTCAGAGATAATGAGTCATTCTATTCGAAAGACGAAAATAGGAACATATTTTATTACTTTAAAATTATGGGCGATTTTTAAGTAATCAAATTTCAAGGACTGCTGTTGCTTCTCTTTTTCAACAAGCAAGATGTTGAGAGTCTCAAAACCATCACGATGCTATTATCTGCTATAGGCTTATGCCTATTATCTGTTATAGGGCTCTGCCTTATAACAGGGCGCTTGATAAAAGCAAAAGAGGGCTCAACTGCTCGAATCAGTTTAGCATTGTATGACTTTTATGCCATGCCCTGTTATAAAACAGATGTCGCTGCTAGGTAATCCTGAAAGCTTCAAAATTCATTAATGGTGGACAGGGCTGCATTAATGCCGTATCGTTACTGGGTTTGAAGCAAAAAATTCTAAACTAAAAAATCCTTTATCTAAGAAGTTTTATGCTGACTGGTGTTCTACCTGAAATCCCTATGTTGAAGAGCGGCAATGATTGCAAAACTATGATCAACGATGAGGAATGATCGTTTGAAAATTTTCTTGTCGAAACCCAAACCAGCGAACTTCCTCTAATCAGGCAAGTTAGGAACTTCAACAGTATCAGATTACGAAATTTTTCGAAATATTTGATGTCAAATTAAATTGAGGTAGAAATTGATAAACATTATTTTAAAATAAAACAATGAAATATGATATATATTTGCCAGCGATGTAATGCATGATGAACAATAAACATGATGAAACATTACATACACTGCATTACATTAAGCAGTGCCTGTAAAAAATTACTTTCTTATACGAAGTATAAAGAAAATTTGTCTTCACGAAAATTTTTGATTTCGAGATTTTGATGTTAATATATGATTTAAGACACCTTCTGAATGCGCTTTTACTACTTTTAACGTCATGTCTGTCTGCGGTCGATTTCTTGTATATATAATAACTACAAATATTAATGAGTTTTGACAAACTGTATTTCAGGCTTTGTTAAAAGAGAAAAAAAAGCTGTTTAAAAATGGATTCCGGTATAAGAAAGTCGAGGAGTTAATTTTTAAATGTTTTGGCATTGGCAACAATGATGAATTTCTCACTACAGTCTGTCGTAAATCTTTCTCGGTCTCATTACCTCCACATAAAAATGTCTGCCATTTGCCTAAGCAGAAAATTTCTGCTTTCAATACGTTTGTCCAACATGCTTTGAACTTTTGTTCAACTATGAGTTTGTTCAAGTTTGAGGTCAGTTATTTAAAAGCTGTTGCTATCGATCATGGCTTATCTCATAGCACTGTTGATCGTGTTATGTAATTATTTTCTAAACCTTTCTTTAAACTTCCTTCTGAAAAGGATTTCAACAACACTATCATATTGCGATTTTTTCCAAAGATCAGTCAGCAGACTTCTAAAACCCTTAAAAAAATTTAAGTTTAATATTGTGTTAACAACTTCTTATAAACTTAGATATTCTAATCTTAAAGATAATACAGAACTTTCTAATGCTGGAGCATTTACAGTATTTCTTACTAGTGTGGTATTTATTATATTGATCAAATTAAACGTGATTTAAAATTTCGTATTAAGGAACATGAAACCTATGTATAAAACAATAAATTAGTATGTATTCAAATGCTCAGCATTGCTATAATTGTTGACACCGTATTGAGTTATTTTCAAAAATTATACAAAAATGCACGTCGATCTACGATCTTGACTTTTTGAAGCCTTCCATATGCAGAAAAAAACCCTGTAATATAGTTCATGGCTTCTGCAGTTACTATTTGAATCTTCAGTCTGGCGAAGTGCTCTGTAATTCTTTCCTTTTTCCTTATATTTCTTCAATTTCTTAAACTTTGGGACTATTTCGTGTCGTTTTGATATATTTTTCGTCTTATTAGATAAGGTTTATGCTTGGTGGAACTTCACACGTCTTGCTGGGATATTTATGTTGTGTTACTGGCCCAAGCCAGTCTTATGTGTTACTTTTAGTTTCGGATTGGTTGAACTGTTTGTTCTTCATACTGCTTTCTGATTTGTTCTCTCATGTGGACTCTTAATCCAGGACTTGGGTACATAAACAATTTTGTTTATTCTATGTGTACACACTTAGAGACCCTACCCTCAAAAGGGAGCTTAACAGACTCACGTGGAAAGTCAGGCATAAAATTGTCGCAGAAAAGCAGCAACAGTACAAAGAGTTAATTGAATCCCTTAGCCCGGAAGACGTATTATTCTGGCAATTCGCTAAAAGACTCAGAAAACCTCAAATTAAGCTCCCACCACTAAGAGATGGCGTTAAAATCGCGTACTCAGATGGAGAAAAAGAAGAGGCGCTTGCTAGGCATTACGAAAAGCAATTTGAACCAAACCACGATCTAATGTGTCAGGACACCCTAAGAATGGTTAGGCAAACTCTAAGCAACTTCAACTCCCCGGTCACAGCTAAGATTAACCCAGCCACCCCGCAAGAGATAATTGATATCATCAAAAACCGTAAAAGCCCAGGGCACGACAAAATCAGGAATATCGCGGTGAAAAACCTACCCCTAAATATAATATTTTACTTGACCACCCTAATAAACAAAATACTGAAACTAAATTATTTCCCCAAAGAATGGAAGGAAGCGATAATTATAGCGATCCATAAGCCTGGTGAGGATGCCACAATTCCAGCCAACTACAGACCAATCAGCTTACTACCGACATTTAGTAAAATTACTGAGAAAATAATTCTTAATAGGCAGAACACGCACCTTAGTGAGAATGATATTATCATTCCGGAACAGTTTGGATTTCGGCCAAAACACTCCACCACTCATCAATTGCTGAGAGTGGTAGAGTATATATCTTCTGGACTTAGTATTAAGACACCCAGAGCTGCGACTTTTCTTGACATACAAAAAGCATTTGATAAAGTGTGGCACTGTGGATTAGCATACAAATTGATAACTTTAAAAGTCCCTGACGCGCTTGTCAAACTTTTAATCTCATACCTAAATAACAGACACCTCCAAGTTAGAGTAAAAGATAACTTGTTTACACCCAAGCTCATTAAAAGTAGTGCACCGCAAGGATCCATCCTGGGCCCGACACTCTTTAACATATATCTATATGACATCCCTATGACCCCAGACACGGAGCTGGCACTCTATGCAGACGACAGTGCGATACTTGCAAAATACCCTTACGTCTCAGTAATGCACAGACAGCTACAACAACACTTAGACATACTCCAAACATGGCTGAAAAAATGCCGAATAAAATTAAACCCCAATAAATGTCATTGGATTTATTTCTCTAGAAAACGTAAACCTCCGCCGCCTCTGTACATAAACAACCATGCCCTAAAAGCGGAAAAATCTACTAATTACCTAGGTGTAACGATAGATTCCCACCTAACCTGGAAACAGCACGCAACGAACTTAATCAAAAAAGCGTATATAGCCACAGGAGCCTTATACCCAATGATAGGAAACGGAAATCTAAGTTATCAAAATAAACTCCTAATTTATAAATCGGCCATCCGCCCGGGAATGCTGTATGCAGGTATGCAGCACCCGTATGGGGATATGCCTGTAAAACTACTATAGACTTACTAGAGACAAAACAAAACAAAACCCTAAGGATTATAAGGAAAGCCCTAGATACTTAAGAAACTCAGTAATTAGGAAAGACTTCAAAATAAAAACTGTTAGAGCCCAAATTTAAAAGCTAGCGCTTAAATTCTACAAAAATCTGCCATCTGTTCCAAATGAACTATTATTCAATCTGCATGACTATGATTATCACAAGGCCAAATCACGTAAGAGACCCAGTGCGGTACTTAATAATGAAAATCGGAATTAGGTAAGTCTCACCTCAAATAGTTGAAATTAAATAAAACCCGCGATCAATGTTTTCTAAAAAAATGTTCTCAAACCAACTGCCAAATTGCTAGGAAATCCTTAGATCTGCATTAACTCCCCAAAATTACTCAAACTCTAAATGTGCAACATACTGCCACACTAGGAACCAGGTCAAATAATAAAAACAGTAAATCAAAAACCTCGAACCTCCAACTATGGGCACATGAAATAATGTCACAGTAAGAAGATAAGAACCACACCTAGAGATTGGAGATTAAAGGCGCTTCGCACCTGGAGCTCTCTTCTGGACGAAACCCTGTATCTATGTGTACACATTGCATTTTATAGTGCTCTTTGATATTATAAAAGCCTTTGGCAAGTGCTGGATCCCGGGATTAATTACCAAGTTGGTGCGGCTTGGTATATCAACCCAGTTACTTACTATCATCAACTCATATCTCAATAATCGTTCTTTCCGCGTGCGAGTTGGTACTTCCCTCTCATCACCCTGACCAATCAATGCAGGAGTCCCTCAGGGAGGAAACTTCAGCCCTCTGCTTTTCAACATATGCATCAATGATATACCACATATTCCACAGGTTAAACTCTGCATTTTTGCAGATGACACCGCAATCATAGCCCGCGCTGGCCCTCCTCTCAACACGGTCAACACACTACAAAGCTACATCACACACAGCTTTGAGCGCTGGCTCGTGCAATGGAAAATCAAAATTAACGCTTCCAAGTCTAACTTAGTTATTTTTAAACCTCACTACACAGCAATCTCTCATAACTTTCAAATCAAAATCTTTAATGAAAATATCCCTTTCAATCACTCTGTAAAATACTTGGGCGTCACACTTGACGCTCACATGACATTCAGCACCCATATTTATTTAAAAACCCAATCTGCCAACAAAATTATCACTTCCCTTCATCCCACGGTCTCTAGGAGGTCACCCCTTTCCCTGGAGAACAAGCTTCTCCTTTACAAACAAATCATTGCACCTATGATTTTGTACGCATGTCCCATTTGGGGAGCTGTTGCAAAATCACATATTGGGAAACTGCAAGTTATCCAAAATAAAATCTTACGTATGATAACAAATTCTCTTTGGTTTGTCCAAAACGAGGTCATACATCATGATCTTAAAGTCTCTGGCATTGAAGAGCATATTAGATTAATCACTCAAAATGTCTACATTAAAAACTTTGTGAAACCTTGTATGGCAGATACTGATCTCAACTGCAATCCTAAACCAGCTAGCAGAAAACTCAGACCCAGGCGCATAATCTCTGACCCAAAAAAAACTTACGAGCCCAGAACTAAAAGAGCTCGGCTCCCTGACTTGCCTGCACTGACAACTACTATGTAACTCAAAGTTTTTTTACCTTGAGACGATAATGTTGTTTACATTTATCGTCTCGCCCTGTGACCTCGTTACCACTGAACTGAAACTGACTACTATGAGTCCCGCGCCATTCACTTGGATCCCATCTTATTTCAGAGAACCTGTTTTCTCTCTGTTTACTCTCCTTTTCAAATTTAGTTTGGTCTACCTCTCAACATTGGTGGTCCATCTTCCAAGGTATTTTTGATCACAGTCTAAGCCATCATGACTGTCAATCTTTTCAAGCATCCATCCAGAAAATGAATACTTCACATCAAATTTCAATTATAAAACTATTTTAAGAACTTATATTTCCGATGTGGGGATACGTGAGTTTTATCACAGGTGCCCTGAAAAGAAAGCCTTGGAACATTTCATTTTTTGGACATATGGTTTACTGATTTTTTTGCACTGAGTTCCAATGATCCAGCTTATCCTCGTAACAGCTGTATGCTGCATTATTTCATTTTCACTTAAATACATTGTTCAAGTTTTTCTTATAAATTTATGCATTTGATGGATGAACATTCAGTTCCTTTTATAAAGTCACTTTCACGTGTTTTGATGAATAATCGTATTGTGTGATTGGCTTTCGTTTTATAGATGCATTAGACTTTGATTAAGGATATTTTAATTATGATCATCTTGTATACAAAGAATATTTTTATTTACTCTAGTTAGAATACAATTAATACGGGAATAACTTTTATTAAAACAACGGTTGGCTGATTACCAAACTCAATTCTACATCATTCAGACTCTAGCATTGAACAGAGTAACTGAAAAATTCCCCGATAACTCATAATCCACGCATGCCACTGAATAATTAAAGTCCAAGAGTGTTCCTTATTCCATGTCCTTTCTTGCATACTTTAATTGGTAATTCGTTGGAGCATTATTGTTAGAATTCTGTTCAGATAATATTTTGAATTGAGATGTCGTGAAATATGAAGCATGGATCTGATGTCAAAGTGTGTATTTTATTTCTACCTCGTATTAATTAAATAAGTGTTTGTGTATTTGATTTATTGATTAACATACCCCCTCTAGCACAGAGTTCATGACAAGCATGAAATTGTATATGATGTACTTTTGTGCTTTAGTTATTGAGCTTTTGTTTGTTCTTCGAATAATGTTTGAATTTTTGAAGTTTAGTTGTATGAGTTCAGTAATAACTCATCCAGTATTCACAAACTGTAATAATTATATCAAACTTTTCAATAATTGCAGTTTTTGAATTATTATTCATAAACTGTAAATGGTTTACTTTAAAATACTTTAGTTGCACTTTATAATAGTTCCAATCGGTTTTAAAATATAATTTCCATAGACTCTCGCACACATACATACCCATACACGGACATCTCCAAAACACTCGATTCGAGTTTAAGGATATCGAAACATGTAAATTTAGCCGAAAATCGAAATCGAAGTTTCGGCCATGATGCAATACTTTTTCTATACATTACATAATTGCATATAGACGGGAGTAGGGAGGAGTCGGGTAATAGTGCTCAGAATGTAATCTCAGGCAGCTTAGCTTTGACTCATTAAACAATCCTAGAGTTAATTTCATAGTACTGTTTCATAGCGGAAAGCACGTGCAATGTCCATTGTGACAACGGTGGCTGAGAGTCTAAAGGAACATGACCTACATCCGTGAATAGTTTATCATGTATTATTATCTAAAATATTTCTGATTCTAATTTCAATGTAAGCCAATTTTAATTATTATTAAAGGTATGATCATTGTATTGTTATGAAGCACATTAAAATCTAGTTATCTAACGTAACTACATTTATTTCATTAGTTGCATTGTGTGTGTGTGTGTGAGTTAAGTTAGAAAGTTCGAATTCAAATATGGGATATTCAAGATTGGGTAATGACGCACAAATGGGTGACATTATCCGCCACGTGAGCGTCATTACCATCCACTGTTGGAAGAGTCTAAAATGACCGGAAAAGATTGGTTCTATGATTTTTTGAAAATACATCCTTCTCTTAGTTTGAGGAAACCAGAAGCGAACAGTTTGAACAGAGATATGCCATTTAACAAATATGAAGTCTAGCTCTTCTACAATAATATTAAAACACTCATGAATAAATTAACTTTCATCCACCCCAAATTTATAAGGTGGGTGAGACTGGCATACAAACAGTTAACAGACCTGGCAAAATTTAAGCGCCCAAAAGAGTGAAGCAGATAGGATCTATAATTAGTGGACAGATATGAAGAAATGTCACTGTTTGTGTCTCAGGACATTACATTTTTTCAATGTTTATTTTTCCTCCCTTAAGGATGACGCCACTGCTTGAACATGAAGGATCTTCTGGAGCAATATATGGCTGCTCTAAGAGCGGATGGATGAAGGAGGATCTGTTCCTGAACTGGCTGACACATTTCGCCAATCAAACTTACCCTTCATCAGAAAACTCAGTTTTGCTAGTAATGGACGATCACGGTAGCCACATATCTCTCCTGCCATATGTTTTCTGTAGAGAGCGAGGAATACATGTGGTGTCAATTTCCCTTCACATTTCACATTGTCTCCAGCCCCTTGACTTGTCTTTTTTTGCACCGTTGAAGAGCACCTTTCACAGGGAAAGTGATATTTTCATGAAAACCCATGTGTGAGAAAATAACACAATATGCTTGCCGAACTATTTAATACAGCCTTCAGCATAGTCGACACAGTAGAGAAGTCCAAAATAGGTGGAAGACATGTGGCATTTGGCCTTTCAACCCAAACTGTTATACTGATGAAGATTTAACATGATGAAGATTACTGATGAAGATTTAAACTTGCGGTCGTTCAACGACATCGAGATTCCAATTGATCTGGATGCTGATGAATTTCCTGCTGAGGCTGATCCACCAATTTCATGCATCGTTAGCTTTAACATAAATCCTTGTCCTAGTACTTTAGTTGGTGTATCATTTACTGAAATATCCCCAATAGCAGGTTCTTCAAGACTGGTAAACCTCAAGAAACAAAAGAAAGATCCTCCAAAATAAAAATTTGCAATCCTTACAGGAACACCTATGAAAATTATTCTTGAACAACAATAGAAACGACGCCTGTTCAAGAAAGCCAAGACAACATCTCCTTTAAAAACAACAAAAACTGCAAATAAACTTCTACGAGTAAAATATCAAAGGAAAAGATAAGAGTGAAAGAGGCCATATTGGGAGAAACAACAGGAGTCAATAGCCAAAGTAAAGTTCAGACCAGAGAAGGGAAAAATCTCATTGAAGAAAGAAGACATGATTAGTACAGATGAAAAGAGCATTGATGAAAGCATGATATGTGACGATGTTGAAATGGACGATTTACTTGGCAAAGGTTTTATTAATGAAATTGATGGCATCTGCATTGTTTGTGCAGAGTTCGGAACAGACAACGAACTATGGCTCAGGTGTAAATCTTGCTCTAAGTGGAGCCACAAAGATTACTGTGGAGAGGATAACCTGGAAAACTGTATTTGTGACTATTGCAAATCATAAACTAACTTAAATCAGTTGTGAAATGAATTTTTTAATATCTTTGAACAGTGAGCGGTATTACCCCACATGTTCGGGTAATGGAGTTCAATGTAATACTTCCTTATTTTTTTTAAGCACCAGTGCTATTGTTTTTGTGAGACCAGGAGGCAATTATGCAGTTTTGAGATTTGCAGCTACGTGCAACGAAACAAAGCGCAGATCTGTAGGCACCATTTTATGACAGGTTTAGCCCTGGAGGTCATGACCTCAATAAATTCAGTTCACATAAACTGCAGGTGTGGTTGGGGCAAAAATCTCTTTGGGGCTAAGACTTAAACCAAACATCATTGGATGATAAAGTAGCCAATCAAGAATTGTTACTACATCGCACTGCGGAGCAACCAATGAAGATACGGAGGATGTATCTGGGGCTCAGGCGAAATGTAGTAGCATAAGTTGATAATTCAAAATATGTTCGCCCAATTGTAGTCCAGAATGTCCAAGAGTGTGTTTTATAAAAAATGAGAGTCCAGAAGCGAGAGAGAGCAGTTAACAAGGATTGCTGTCCAGTAAATTGGATATTCAGGCAATGAATTCCCAAGAGTTCTTTCATAACACAATTATGATGCAGAAGCGTTGAGATATAAGAATGTGTAGTGGTTATGTTGAAATTGGAGAGTGTATTAGAAAAGAGAAAGCTGACCGTAAAATGTCAGAAAAAGAAACGGTCAATATTCCAAGCATGATGAGCAATATACCGACAAACAGAGGAATGGGACAATTTGCGTATATATTAGGTAGATTTGCGTATTATACGTAGATACACGATTATAGAGAATTATAAGATAAAAAGATTATAAGATTATATATAAGATTATATAGATATAAGATTTAATATAAGATTTTGGGATAAATATAAATACCTGGTCTCACATGTGCATTTTCTCCTCCTTAAGCTTTTACCAAATTAATGTAATTTTAATCTTAGCAATAATATGTGTAAATCAGCAATAATTTGTGTAAATAAATAATATTTATTTTAAAAGTTAAAAATGTGAAATTTAAGGTGTAGTGTTGTAATTAATGATTATATTTCAGGAACTCGTGCAAAATAAATAATGGTGGGTTATTGCGGCTAAGATGTGTGATGTACGAATATTCGATTCACGATCACTAATAATTAAGAATAGTAATTCAATCCAATCATTTATTATTTATAAAGGAAATAAAATCCAAGTAAATGCTCTTTTTTGTGCATCACACTTTTCATGTTTAATGATATGTCATTTTGTTATGTGTTTGTTCAGCTATAAATAGCAATAAAAAATCATAATTTAAGTGTCATATTATGTGTGTTGCAGTAATTTTTCCTAAAGTGAACGCTATTACCCTACTCTCCCCTAATAATAAAAAATACGAGCATAATTTACGCAAATGTTAAATTATCTAATAACTTTTGAATTTATATTTTTTCTATGAAATCTTTAATTAGGAAGATGAAAGCTATTTCTAATGACAGATTAATGCGATTTGTCATTATAATGAATCAAACTAATTGCGAGCAAATGTCCTCCTCTGAAATAAGATAAAATGATTTACAGCACAAATTATACATACTGCTGAAAACCTCTAAAACTAATGGTCACAAATGACTATTTATATATTATTTTCTGTAAGAACATCTAGAAATGCGATGACACCTTTTGAGTTTTCTTAGGGCAAAAACTTGTACAATAAAATGTTTTGTTCGGAAGTGCATCTAGTAACTAAACAAAAAGCTGATGTGGGCAACACATTCACTATAAACTCACGTCAATTTTTCTTTTTTTCGTTGTTTATAATTATTAAAATAGGTTTTACTTCGCTAAATGACATGAAAACGAATATTTGGGTCATAATCTAAACAATGGATATTTTGGTAGTTAACAAATACGGAAAGCGGGCTCACAATAAATGCTCAATTTTTGTTTATCGATAAATATGACGATAAATATGCCGATAAGTATGACGCAAAATTAATGAAATTAATTGTTTTTTGAATGTGGATAGTATTGTAATGATATTTCGGTAGCATTTGTCTGTCAGTCCCACTGTCCCAATTGGCGACAATTTTGGCAAGTTTTTTAAAATGTCTCAAAATTGAACAAAATATCACAAAAATTAACGAAAATGTCACCAAATCGATGAAAATTCAATATCTTGGAAAGAATATAAGAATCCACTATAAGAAAAAGCCATTTCTATGTTTGTTCGTCCTTGACGATTGACAAACCATTTGGGCGGATGTCGCAAATTGTCGCCAAATTGATAAAAATGACGCTAAATGGAAGATAATATATTGCAAATGTTTAATTCCGTAATATGACGGGCATACCTTCTAGTATCAATATAGAGTTATTAATACTCGTCAGAATAGATGGTTTTGAGTGATTTTCTAAAAAATATTTACTAACTTCACTCGATTTTCTCATAAAAGAACCCAATTTTTTTTTTCAAATTTTGTGAGGAAAAATTTGAAAAATCGGTATCGTGATCCAAATCATTACAACTTGTTACCCTACGCATTAAAGGAATTGAAAAAAATCATTGGATTTATACCGTACTTGACAATGTACCTCCCCGGGGGTAACCTAACCCTCAAAGGGACTAATGACGACAGGAACAAAATAAATTTGTATCGCGGCTATTTTTCACATCAGTGATTGAAACTATTAAACCCCGTGATCATTGAGCCATAAATAGACCCTTTTATGCATGATTATGTGAAATTTTATCCTATTCTACCATGTTAAAAAATATAATATTTCAAATAAATTTCAAAGTTTTCTCTCCAATTAAAATAAATTCGACCTAATTCTAAATTTTTGAATAACAAAGCCGGATGTAAAGTTTCGTGAAAATGCATTAATATTTGCGGTTATCATCGTGTGCACAAAATATCGACCTAAAGCATACAGACAAACGAACATAACTACAAAAATAGTCCAAACTTGTTCTGGAAGTCTTGAAACACAAATTGGGATCAAAATCTTGCACTCGAAAATTCTCGTGAAAACAATACTTTCTCAATACTAATGAGAAAGTAAATATTAAAGTAGAGCCCCGATTGTGTGAGCTAATGTGGACCCAGAACAGCTTGGATGCGGCCAAACTTTGTACGGAAAAAGTTTCTCAATCTGTACTGTACAATTTAGCACTGATATTTACAATAATATTATCCTCTCTCTAGAATTATCCTCATTCTTACCACAAAGCAAATGTGAACTATAAGAAAGAGAAAGTATTCAATAAATACACGTGCAGTTATGTTTTTATTTGTTTAGTATATGTAATGTATATACTCGGTGTACTCTCATTCCGCTGTGCGAGGTATCGCAGTTTCTATCCCATTTCGACCCCCTGTATGCAAAATTCTTGAACCTAATCCTCGACATACATTATCCTCGTCTTCAGTCTCTTAATTTTCTTCACCTTCTTAATTTTCTTTACTCTCTTAATGTTCTTCATTCTCTTAATTTATAATCATGTCATCGTTCATTTTGCAGAGTCCACTTCGACGATAAGAGTTCGCAATTTCATCCCAGTAGCTCAAAGGTAGAGCGTCGGCTGGCCAGTTTGCAGATCCAGGGTTCGATTCCTGGTTGGGGCAGCAAGACTCTTTACAATAGTGCCCCAATAAATCAACTCTGTAAGTCAGTGCAAAGTAATCGGAAGTCTGAAAGTGACCCTAGTACGACTAGTACGGATTCAGTGGACTCTGGAAGATTGAGCGACGATTTCAAATTGAGAGGATAATGACCACGTAGGATACTAACAAGGGTAAAAATAGCAGTAGCAGGAGTCTAACTTAAGGTAAAAATAACAAAAGGTGGTCAGTCAGATTATCAGTTACCCACAAATCTGATATTAGAGGGTGGAGAATGCAGAGTCGACTTCAACGATAAGACCCTGCAATTTCGTCCCAATAGCTCAGCGGTAGAGCGTCGGCAGGCTAGTTCGGAGAACCAGGGTTCGATTCCCGTTTGAGATAGCAAGACTCTTTACAATCTCTCCTGTAGCTAATCCTTTTTTATCCAATCTTTGTCTTCTGCTGTAATAGGTTCTGAAACTGAAATATTTTTTATTAGCTCTATAAGCTAAATATTGATTTCATCATCATCTTCATCAGTTTTGAGGAAAAAGTTTTACGGGAGTTGATGTTTTAAATTCTTCAGAAATATTGATGATTAAGTGAAAAAACAACAGCTATCTCAGATAACACAGGACCCCGGGTAACCGAAACTCGACATTAAAAAATCCCCTCCCATAATGTTGAGGACAAAAGACACCATGATGTTGATGGTCCGGAGCTGACGTTTTCAAAAATAATTGGACATCTGCGACTATCTTTTAAAATTGACGCAAAGCTCTCGGATGGCAAATTCATACCCAAGACAACTATTACATCAAGCAAAAATATGTGTTTAGAAAATGTTTTCAATCTTCACAATGCTTACCATGGAATTGAGTTTAAATATATCAGCGTATTGTTTTATATTTCACCTATAAATTGTAAGCAAATACCGTATTGCAAACCATTATGTTTTAGTTTTAAAATAATATTGGTAAATGAGTTATTATTTGCAATATCAAAAAACGCGGTAGTAGTGTAACGTCGTATTACATTTAGCAGAAAATACATTCAGCATTTTCTGCTTAATGTAGTATCGAATGTAGAAGAATGTAGTATCGAATGTAGTATCGAATGTATAAAATGTAGTAGAACGAGTATCGAATACATTTAGCAGAAAATACATTCAGCAGCGACAATAAAATAATACCTTTAATCAAATGATACAATATTTACAAGTTTGAAATTTAGAACATTTCTATGTCAAGTATATTAGCCTAAGCCGAATGCGGGAAGGTTGTAGAGTCCACTTCGGCAAATGCTTACAACAGCAAGGTTCTTTACAGTGGCGCCCGAACAAATCAACTTCATAGGTTAGTGCGAAGATTCTGGGAGGTCTGAAGACCCTAAACAGTGCTACTGACATAGTGGATTTATCCTCGGAGGTCTGAAGACCCCAGATCGTGTGACTCACATAGTGGATTTAAAGTAGTTAGCTGCACGGCCGGGAAAAGATACCTCCTGCACTCAGGAGGCACCCAAGGTCCACAATACCGCCAAACGAACATATATTTAGGTCTTAAAAGGTAATAATTGATGAAAAGTATTGCGGTTAAACAGACAGTTTTACATTATATTTGAACTTGACAAGTACGTCCATTTTTCAAAAATGGGAAAAGGGTTATTGCGAATATAGGTAAAAAGATCATTGAAAAATAGAATTTAGAGTGAGGTATAATAACATAAGGAAAAATAGATTAAAATTAAAGAAAATAATAAAATTTTAAAAGTAAAAATTAGAAAATATATAAAAATAAAATATATGAAAAGGAAAAAAAAAAATAAGCACATGAAAAACAAAAACAGAAATTTAGAATAAAATTTAGAAAAGAAAAATTAGAAAAAATACAAGTAAAAAGGGTCAAAAGAAAAATAAAGAACCGAGAAAATAAGAACAGTTAACATAGCTTTTTTTATATATAAACAGAAAATATGGCGGGAACACAATAAGTGCATATAAGTTAATAAGAATGAAATAAAGGGATTCATTGATCAAAATTAATTGAAAGCTGAATCTACTCATAAGCTTAGGTCACTTTATTAGAAATTTCCATGGCAACAAGAATACAATTCTCGGAGGTCTGAAAATGACCCTAGTACGAGTAGTACGGATCCCGTGGCCTCTGGAAGATTGACCGCCGATTTCATATTGAGAGGATAACGACCACGCAGGAAACTAACTTGGGTAAAATAGTAGTAGGAGGAGGCTAACATGTGATAAAAATAGCAGAAGCTGGTCAGTCAGACTGTCAGTTGCCCGCCAATCTGATATTAGAGGGTGAAGAATGCAAAGTAGAGTTCAACGATAACAGCTTGCAATTTCTTTCCAATACCTTAACGATAGAGCGTCGTCTAGCTAGTTCGTAGATCCAAAGTTCGATTTCCGGTTGGGGCAGCAAAGTTCTTTACAAGGTGAGCTGTAGATAATTCCAACTCATAGACTTGAATCCTGAATTTAATCTCATACTATTGTCTCCAACGTCTTCTACGCTTTCTAAGTTTTTCTACGTCTATGGGCAGGTGAAAGTTCTCAATTTTTCAAATGTGGCTAGATCGTTAATGAAAATTCATCTTGCAATGGGATTGTTAAACTGGACAGATTTAAAGAAAGTCTTAAGATTCCCATTTACAAGTTATACAAAATAAACTCAAGCAATTTATTAGAAGTTCTAATACTTCTCTCCTTGAACAAAAAGGCCGGCATTTATATTAGATTCAGTAATACGATGATTCTTTCGCCTTGGAGGGTTTCGAAATTTACAACTGCAAGTGCGAGAAATATCCCCTGTTTAACTCTAATAGACATGTATAGTGGGAATTCTCCGTTCTTTTCAGCCTATCTGCAAACTCTTCTAACTGCCAAAGAAAGCTCAATTTATTCCCATGAATTTTATTGATGATTCTGGAACGCTTCATAGATGTCTTCTTAAAAATATGTTACAGTAGCAATATCATTAGAGGGATATCAAGTTAATGTCCATGGAGCTGATGTCGGTTATATCATTTCTGCACACCATAGATTAACACACGTTTAATATTCATTTACATGTTTCTATCATTATATGTTATACTAAAAAATATTAAAAAACCTATTTAATGTTGAATTTCTATTGATATAGCCACAAAATTGCACGTGTTGTGGATGATAGTGGTATCATTGACGTATCATTGATAGTGGTGTCATTGACAATATTGATGTAAAACAATTTTTTTATTTATTTCTTAAAATATTTCGTCGTTTGTGCGCAAAATAATAAGTTTTCCTAGTTGTAGAGAACGACGTTTATTTAAAATTATATCACATTTTCGATGTTAAATACATAAAATTCACTTTTAGCGAATAAATAGTTATTAATGAAGTTCGGAAGTTGAGGCAAACTGTCTAAATAGGCTGTTCTTGCCTTTTTGTCTTATATTTGAAGAATGCAGCTTTATGTTTAAATGCATTTTTTCTTATATTGGCCTTAATTTATGTTTTAAATGGACAGTCGTTTTTATTATTTAAAATAATGTAGTTGAACTGTTAGACACAAACAAATTGCGACGGAATTGCAAATTCTTATCGTCGAATTGGACTTTGAAAAGTAAATATAACGGATACATCAACAAATCAATTTCAGACAAAGAAAAAAGAGCCAATTGAAAATTGCTGTCATTTAAATTTCAATAATTTATTTCTTGTTGGTATCTTGCGATCGAGCAAAAAATATCTAATAATAATAACTGGAGTACCTCAGCGAGTGTTTCATTAAAATGTGCCTGGTAAATATCTTTCGTCCTAATTAAATGAGCAAAAGTTGTACTAATTGACATTATTTTTTATTGAAGGGATGTATAGAAACAAAACTTTGCAGTTTTAGGAATTTATCAGTTTTGGAAGGCCAATTATAATAGCCAAATTCTCTTCTGTTTGCTATTTTTTTTTCATATTTCATTTTACGTCTACGGCCATCCTTTGATTTCATATTACTTTTGGGACATTAGTAGTAAGACAACCTATATGACAACTGACATTGTTCCTCTCAACAATCAAAGCTAACCATCATCCGCTCGAGATAGCTCAAAGACACTTAACTGCCAAATTACCTTAGACGAATAACTTTCTGGTTAGGGACCATGGATTCTTTGCACTAACATACAATGCCGCTGATTGAACAACTTTGGCCCCGACGCAGCAGATGCACGGGTTCCTTACTACTCCATATTTTACAAGTTATTATCCTTTCTTCATAAATTGTTTATGCGATCCGGTCCTAAAAGCTTTTCGGGCCCCTATGAAGTGCATCCTCTTGAACTCATTATGGACTGATCTGCTGTCACACATACAGGAGCTGCGCAGTCAGGGCGCGACAGCCCAGTGGTTGGAGCGCGGGAATTGCTCTCGGTCGGCCCGGGTTCGATTCCCGCCACTGCCAAAACTGCCGCCGTGTTCACGCTGAGTACGATCACTTGAAACATGTGGGTCAGTAAATCCTTCCGAGAGGTTGGTGGTAGGGGAAGGAGGGTACGGTCCCTGTGAATGCCTTCCCCACTGGGTTCCGGTCTAAATTGGGTGGCACTTCCCGGCAGTCCAAACAGATACCTTATACCTTTCTGGTAGGTCGGATGGCCTGGGTCGATGAAGAAGAAGAAGGAGCTGCGCAGTCTATTTGTTTTCCATGGTGGCAAAACCTTCAAATAAATATTAAAATATTCGAATGATGGTTTTTCATTATATGAAAGGGAAAATATAAATTTGCTTGGAGCATTCTTTCAACTGTAAGTACGAAACATTGTTTACTAAACACCCGCATGTGATCAATCGCACCGGAGTAAATACTTTACAATGCTATAAAATGATTTATTTCTCTTTGATAAATTTCTGTCCGAAACTAAATGCGATTAATTGTAGAGAGTTTTTTTTATAAGCAAAAGACGGTTTAGCACAAAATAAGCCCGCATGTAAATTAGGTAATAGCAGAAAACAATTTAATCTGTTTAGTTTCATTTGCTTTTGATACGATTTTGTTCACTCGATTTCACCTTACATACGTTTTTCCATTTAAAAGCGAAAATGCGTAATATGTTAAATACTTAATGCAATCTTTTAGTACGTAGTTTTTAATAGCATTTGCGTGTGAGAGGGCATATGGCTTCTTGACTACATCGTAGTGTTAAATGTTGGGTTGCTGTTTAATGTTTAGTAATGTCGGAAAGTAATTATTTGTTTAAACGGGTGTGGGAGGCTTATTTACTTGTTAATGCTCTCATTTCTCAACTGTATTTACTCATTTTATTTAGTTTTCAAATATTCTGTTCTATATGTGTTAGATTCCATAGATGTTGTAATTAAGATGGTGGAAGTTTATTTGTTTTGTTTTAGGAATTTAAATTAATTTAAATCAGCGTAATAGTAATTCTTAGAAAGGGATATTCCAAAATATAAAAAAAAAAAGAAATTTTTGCAACCAAAAGACTGATTGCGCTAATTTACGCCAATTAGATTAGAAATATATGTTTATATTCTTCTCAAATCGATTTTGATAACGCACTTAACTCTTAGTGTATCTTCTCTGATCAGTAAATAATCTTTTTATACATGACCTTTGATCATTCAATAATCTTTGAATGTAGCATTCAGTAATTTTTGTATTAAATTCTCATGGTGTTTAAATCTTCATGTTTTCCCCTCTCATCCAAAATTAGACATTTATGTTCATATGTACATAATTTAATAAGCATCCATAAACGTCACATTACTATGCATATACTATTTTATTTTATTCTATATTACGTGCACACCTTTACTATTAAGTAAATGCGTAAATGGTTTTCTAAGAGATTCCGATCAACGTCTCTCAACAGCTTTTCTCTCTCTTCTGACAGGGAACAGGGTTGGCTAAGGCTCCTCTATATACGAGCTGACTCATCAAGCATATTGAAGCCCACCATATCTGGAAGTGAAATCCATTAGCTTTAGCTCTATTCGTATTTTCACTTTAGGAAGTATAATAGAAATAATTATAGGTGGTTGTTCTGCACCGAACTGCTGTAATCATTCTAGAAAGGGCTTTAGGCTATTTCGCTTTCCTAGAAACGAAGGAAGAAGAAAACAATGGCTAATAAATAATTAGATACTTGGTACTGGAGCATACTTGTGCGAGGTCAGTTCTACAATATTCTAATTTAAACTTTCTTTTTTTATATAAAGTATTTATTTTAAACACTTATTTTATAATTTCTGTAACTGTAGTATGGAACCCTATGGGCTTCAATATGCTTGATAAGTCAGCCTGTAATAGAGGAGCTCTGGGGCTGGTGGTGACGTCACTCGTCTTTCCTTCCTGGGACAAGCTTTCTCTCGAACGAGGCAACTTATTGTAGTGATACAGTTGCACAAAAGACAGTTTCGCATTCCAGATATGGCCCGGCGAAAATGCGACATCAGCCACAGACTAGGCGATGCCTAAAGTTAATAATCGGTGGACAATTTAGACAATTTATTTACATGTAATAAATGAAGAATGACGGCTTGAGAGATACAAAGATGTACGCCCGTAGGCATGACAAAGTGACCAATGAAAGCAAATATAAACTACGCTCAAATGACTGAAGAGAATTAGCACACAAATACAGTAAAGCCAATGAGAGCCAAGGAGGGAAATTAAAATTACCCCTGTGCATCAAGGACTATCGATTTCTTTGTTGTGGAATAAGCACGTAAAAATGTGCTCCTAATATTCGTTAATCTGATGCAGAATAAGCACGTGAAAATGTACTCCTAACATCCGTTAATTTGTTGTAGAACAAGCACGTAAAAATGTGCTCCTAACATCCGTTAATTTGTTGTAGAATAAGTACGTAAAATTATGCTCCAACACTCTCGACATAGTTCCTGTAATATAAGCACGTAAAATGTGCTAATAGTCTCTCGCTAAATTATCGTGGTTAATGATGCACGAAAAGGTCTATGTGGCTGAATATGTGCGTAAAAGGGGCTGTTAGGAATGGATATCCAAAGATGACTTACTGTAAATCAAAAAGGTAAACTTTTCATATCCTAATATGAGGAAGTTTGTAATCCGACGAGAAGACGGTGAGAGAATGCAAACTGCATCAATACCAAATCAGTAAAGTCAAAGCAACTCTGTAAGTTTGTACAAGATAGCAAATTGCAAATATAACGATTGATTTAAAATTAAGGTATTCTAAAATTTAATATTAAATATAATAATATTAATAAAGTTTTGTTTGAGCAATTTAATGTCTGTTTATTGGATAAGTGAAATTAATTTTATGTTATTAATCAAATTGTTTTTCAGAAGAAACACCGTGCAACATAGTAAAAAAATCTGATGTGGGCAACACATGACTTTCCTTATATAATACAATGAATTTACAACTTTTACAGTTAAAAAAATGTTATTCTTATAGTAGGTACTTATATTCTTTCCAAGATATTGAATTTTCTTCAATTAATCGTCATTTTTATTGATTTAGCGTCATTTTTATCAATTTGGCGAGATTTTTGTTAATTTGGCATCAATTAAAAATGTCGCCAAGTTAGCGACATTCCGTCAAATTTGTCGCCGAAACCTCGCCAAGCGTTATGGACGGAGAAATAAGTTATTCTTACTATTGGATAAATTACTATTGGCGTTCAAATACAAAAGTATTACTCAAAGTATCTTTTTCCGTGAATGGAACGAGCTAGATCCACGAGAATGATGTCACCAAATTGATCGCATGTTATTACATATGAAAAGTGAACATGTTTCTCAATAGGATTTTTTTTATATAAGTTTTTGATAATTTTTTGAAAAATGTGCAATATCTCAAGAACGGTTCATATTAGCGTTCTAAAATTTATGTCAATCGTTTTCTAAAAAAAAATTACATAAGAAATGCCTATTTGCGTAACTTTATTAGCGGTTTTGATTTTTTGACGATTTTTTCTAAATTTCACTGGAAAATTTAGGGGGGGGGGTCTGAACATTCGATTGCGTATAAAAACAATAGGCTTCCAGTGTTTACGGATTGTGAGTTTTGTACCAAATTTCGTTCGAATCGGTCCATTCGTTCGTCAGTTATCGTCTCCACAGTCTCACTGACATACACACACACACACATACTTTCACACACACACACACAGACATCACTTCAAAAATGTTCGATTTATGATCAGGGATGCTTGAAACGTGCTCTCCCGTCGAAAACTCGAATTTGTATTTTCGACCCCCGTCACAATAATTTCCGTATACATTATGTATATAAGGAAAGTAGTAACTGTGGTGGGTTATCACTTGGGCAAGGTACAGAAATTTGCGATTAGCGGCCATTCACGATTAATGTAACAATTAACTTTTAGTTTTTGACATATATATTCTAAGAATCTTGAAGAAATCAAACATCTGACTTTCTCTACAAATTAACGAAGTTCGACATTTTGGGAAATAGTAACATTATTAGCGTTTATTACCGGCTAAATGCATGCACAACATATTCTCAAATTTGATAATTGTGATTTAGGGGGTATGTTTGATAATTTGTTAATTATTTAATTTCTTAAATATTTTTCTTTCCATTTTAAATAAAAGATATTTCGAGCAAATACATCTTTTTGCTAGGTGAATGATGTCATTTGCTTCTAAATAAATTAACTAGAGTGCGATCCAACTGAACTCTCTCATGCCAGAATCATTTTTAAACAGCTTGTATTTTTTTTTTTTTTTTTTGCAAGCTTTACAAAAAAAAAAAAAAAAAAAAAAAAAAAAAAAAAAAAAAAAATTGAAAAATCTGTACCACTGTTCCACATTATCCCAATTATAAAATGTTACTCTCCATTATAAAGGGCTTAAAAACAATATTTCGATTGATGCCAAGTTTGATAATGCAACCCCGAGGGGGGGGGGGGAGAGGGATAAATTAATAATGTCACGAATACAAATATTGTATCACAGTTATTTTTCACTACAATTATTGATACTATTACGGGATCACTGAGCGATAAATAAACCCTTTTATGCATGATCATGTTAGATTTTGTCCTATGTTGCGATGTTAAGAAACTATAACATTTTAAATAAATTTCGAATTTTTTTTCTCTCGAATTTTAAGAAAATTCTATGTCGTTCTAGATTTTTTTATAACAAAGTCGGATATAAAGTCCCGTAAAATTACATTCTTATTTGTGGCCGCTATCATGTACATAAAAATCGGCTTCAGACAGAAAAACATACAGACAGGAGGACATCGACCCAAAAATAAACAAAACGTATCCAGGAGGTTCTGAGGGCGCGGTAGCCCTGTGGTTAGCGCGCGGAGGTTGCACTCGGTAGTCCCGGGTTCGATTTTCGCCGCTGTCCAAACTGCCGCCGTGTTCACGCGGAGTACGATCACGTTAAACATGTGGGTCCGTAAGTCCTTCCGAGAGGTTGGTGGTAGGGGAAGGAGAGTACGGTCCCTGTGGATGCCTCCCCCACTGGGTTCCGGTCTAAATTGGGTGGCACTTCCCGGCCGTCCAAACAGATACCTTACACCTTTCTGGTAGGTCGGACGGTCTGGGTTGAAAAAGAAGGAGGTTCTGAAACCTATCAACTTATAGGCATCAACGTCTCGAAAATTTGGAATCGAAAATTTTTGTGAATCACAATACTTTCTTAAAAATACGCATGAGAGAGAACGTAAAAATTGCATAGAACATTATATATACAACACTCTTTTGACATAATAAATCTATTTATAAGTTCTTTTTGGTTTTGTTGAAATTTGTTTGAAAAATAAAGCACTTCTCCTGAACCGAATATCACGAAATTGAATCGTCCACTAGCATTCAGAGATTGAAATAATCCTTCAAATTTTTATTTGGTTTGCACAATTTTAAAGTTGGGGGCCATTTCGTCTTTTTGATTTCAGGTTTGCTTGGTCTCCTGCACAGTTGAAGGAGATCCAGCGTATCTCCAAAATAACTTTATGTTGCATTATTATTACTTTCCTTATATACATAATAAGGAAAGTATTGTGGCGTGGTCGAAAATTCGAATTCGAGTTTTTGACGGGAGCGAGCACCTTTCAAGCATCTCTGATCACGAATCAAACATTTTTGAGGTGATATCTGTGTGTGTGTGTGTCAGTGACTCTGTGGATACGATATCTCACGAACGAATGGAGAAATCCAAATGAAATTTGATACAAAATTCACAATCAGAGAATACTGGAAGCCTATTATTTTTAAATGCAATCAAATATTCAGAACCCCCCCAAATCTTCGAGTAAAATTTTGAAATACTCATAAAAAAAATCAGAACCTTTAATAAAGTTACGAAAATAGACATTTCTGATGTAATTTTTCCTTAGAAAAAGATTGACATAAACTTTAAAACGCTAACATGAACCGTTCTTGAGATATTGTACATTTTCCAAATAAATTTATCAAAACATCCCATAAATTAAAACAAAATATATTAACTGTTGAGAAACATGTTCACTTTTAACATGCAATATCATGCGATAAATTGGGTGACACCATTCTCGTGGATTTAGCTCGCTCCATTCCATAAAAAAGATACTTTGAATAATACTTTTGTATTTGAACACCAATAGTCATTTATCTGCTATAATAATAACTTATTTCTCCGTCCAAAACGCTTGGTGAGATTTTGGCGACGAATTTGGCAGAATGTCGCCAACTAGGTGACTTTTTAAAATGTTGCCAAATTAACGAAAATCTCACCAAATGGATAAAAATGTTGCTAAATCAATGAAAATGAAGACTAATTGACGAAAATTCAATATCTTGAAAAGAATATAGGTATCTACTATAAGAATAACATATTTTTTTACTGTTTAAAAGTAGTAAATTCATTGCATTATATAAGGGAAGTCATGCGCTGCCCACATCAGATTTTTTTACTTGAGCTTAAATACGTTGTTCAAGTTTTATTTTCTCAATTTGGTTGAAAGAGACACTGTGGGCACAGATTCACAGAGAGACTGGCATACAGACAAAAGAGTGGGCACTGAAAGGAAAGGAACATTCGCATCAAAAAATCGTGTAAAAGGTGTGAACGTGTATTAATTCTCAAAACGTGTTATCAAACGTGTATTAATTCTCAAAACGTATAAATCCATAAAAACCCGAGAGAAACATATAATCGGCGCATTTCAAGTTGATTAGATGGTTGTTATAGTAAGGAGATTCTCCTCTTTACATTAAACAACGCAAGGTTAAATACATTATTTATGAAATATGAAAAACATTATTGGAAGTTTGATGCGAGTTTGCAAATTATTACATATATTAGATATATATTTCCGAATGTTTGTCTCACACATTTCAATTGCACTTTTGTCTTTTAAGGAAAAAGGAATGTCAATATAAACAAAAATTGGGGGCAAAAAAGGCAGGTAAATCATAAAAAGGCATTTTCTTCAAATATGAGACAAAAAGGCAAAAAAGCTCTTTAAGGCATAATATTTACTTGCGTTTAAAATCCCCAGGATTCCAGATTGCAAAAATTGTTTCACATTATTTTCGAAATGCTTCATTCGTTTGTGATATTGCTTCCACAAAATCATTGCACACGCACTAACAACACGCCCTAACAACACGTATACACACACACACACACACACACACACACACACACACACACACACACACACATAAACATGATAAACGTTCGATTCGAGTTTTGAATGTTTCAAATATGCTTATTTGTCAATACCTCGAATTTGAATTTATGACCTCTTCACAATACTTTCTCTATACAATACTTTGTATGTAAAGTAATAGATTCATTCCCCGACCTCATGAATACCATGACTACCAAAGCAAGTCATTTTTATAAGAGAAATAAGAGAACTAAACTTTGGCTGATGAGTGTTTTCTTTCTTACAGAACGCAAGCTGATTTATCTTTAACCCGAAATCCCTCTTAGACACTGAGGATGAAACGGGAAATCTCTAGAAAAAATAAGGAAAGCATCTTTATTTTTTAAAGGAATCTGTATTTCAGAGTATCAGGAACTGAATGATTCTCTGTATATACATTTCCCTGTATTTAAATAGAAATATTTCACATTTGTAGAAAGAATAATTCTTATAAAAAATGGCTTTTATGGACATGGAATGAAATTTCAGTTTATTCCTTTCAGGAAAGATACAAGTTTAAGAAGGATTACATTATCCAACTTAAAATAGTTTAACACAAAGCGTCTGAAATAAAGCAATTTCTTGCTAGACACTTGAAACTGGAGATAACGAATTTTGCTGTAAGAAAGTTCTGCTATGGCGTTATGTGCAAGACTACATACTGTTGATTTACAGATGTTGTACAGTCTAGATTACGAAATTTAAATTATCTTCAAAATACCAATTGCACGACAGTGTGGAATATGGGAATTACTTGAGGTCAAAGAGTCTTGATTATATCTCAGATGAGGGAAATGTGAGGAAAAGCAGATGAGGGAAATGTGAGAAAAATTCACACCCAATTAGTTTTAACAACACTTCTTGAGATTTAAATCAGCGTTAAGGTGTTTCTTTCTAGATCAAACTAAGTTGCGTAACTAAAGAATAAAATTTGTAGTGCTTTGGTAATGCTCTCGGTAGAACAATGGTCCAGCTTTAATTTAGCAATCAGGGTTTTGAGTTTTATCCTGGGTTAAACTAAATGACGTACCTAAAAATAGAATTTGTTGCGCCTAGGTAGTCTTGTCAGTAGAATATTGGTCTTGAGCTTTAAGTCAGCGGTCAGGGGGTTTGAGCTCCTTCTTGCGGCAGACTAAATAATTTTACTAAGGAATAACTTTTACGCTCTGGCAGTCTTGAGATTTGATTCACCATTCATAGGTTCGAGTTCCTTCCTGGGTACAGTAACGCAACTAAAGTAAAGTAACGTGACTCAGTAACGTAACTAAAGAATAAAATTGATTACACCAAGGCAGTGCTGTCAATTGAAGACTGGTCTTCAATTTTGATTCAGCATTGATCACACCAAGGCAGTGCTGTCAATTAAAGACTGGTCTTCAATTTTGATTCAGCATTGATCACACCAAGGCAGTGCTGTCAATTAAAGACTGGTTTTCAATTTTGATTCAGCATTTGGAGGTTCAAGTTCCTTCTTGGGTCAGATAACGTAACTAAGGAATGAAATTGATCACGCCAAGGCAGTGCTGTCAATAGAAGACTGGTTTTGAGCTTTAATTCAGTGTTCAGGGGGTGGGGGGGGATCCAATTTCCTTCCTGGATCAGACTAAATAACGTAACAAAAGAATAAATTTTATCTTAAAACTTCAATTTTAAATCTTAAGTTTTAAATTTTAAATTTCAAATTGAATTTTAGAGTAAAATTATATTTTATCAGAGAAAATGTTTTGTACTATACTTATATTTTTAATTTTTTTTCCACATAAATTTAATATATTTTCTTATATTATTAAAACATAAATGAATACATTTTCTCCAAAACGTTTGATGAGATTGTAGGTATTTTGTAGCAGAAAGAGTAGAGAAATATATTCATAAGAACTACATGGGATTGTAGCACTGGAATTTACGATGCCTTCGTTAAAGTTCTCCCACCTTAACGTGTAAGACATAAAAATAATTTTACTTTATCATGCGTATTGAAAAAGTATTGTTTTCACGAAAATTTTCGATTTCGAGATTTTGATTCCAATATATGTATTAAAACTTCCTGAGCACATTTCGACTATTTTTGGAGGGATGTCCGTATGTCTGTCTGTCTTACCCTCTGTGGTCGATATTTTGTGTACACGATAGCGGCCACACATGATTTTCACGGAACTCTATATCCGTCTTTGTTATAAAAAAATCTAGAACGTGGTAGAATTTTTTTAAAATGAAGGGAAAAAATTCGAAATTTATTTAAAATTTTAGATTTTCTTAAGGTGGCAACGCAGTATAAAATCTGATATAATCATGCATCAAAGGGATTATTTATGGCTCAGTGATCGCGATTTTTTATAGTTCCAATCATTGTTGTATATCATTGTTGTGGAAGTATTGGAATCATGCCGAAAACCGCAACTCGAGTTTTCGACGAATCTACACGTTTCGAGACTTCTAGGACACGAAAAAACTATTTTTAGCGTGACGTCTGTGCATGTGTCTGTGTGTGTGTCTGTCTGTGTGTCTGTCTGTCTGTGCAGATTTTGTATCCACTCTAACTGAAAAACTAATTGACCGAATTTCATAAAATTTGGTAGGTAAATCACATGTGAGCGAATCTGGTGCTGATTAGTTTTGGGTACAATTAGGAATAAAACAACTCGCCTTTTTTTAGTGAAATAGCCCGCGAAAGTCTGTATCCACTCTAGCTGAAATACTAATAGACCGAATTTCATAAAATTCGATTGATAAGTCGCTTGTGGGTCACCCTGGGGCTGATTAGATTTTGGTATGGTTCGAAAAAAAATAACATGCCTTCTTTTGCAAAATGGCCCTTAAAAATCGTCAAAATCTAAAATAAAAAACTACGTATGCACAAATATATATCCATTAAGTGCTTGTTTTATATGTAATTCTTAACGATGAAAAGAACAAGATCAACCCCATTACACTGTTCTAGCTAGCCGTTCATGAGATATTTTAGTCTTTTCGTATTTTCTCTACGCCATGTTTGAAAATAATTCCAGTTACAAAATAAGAACGAAAATTGAATTAAAAGTGAATTAAATTTAATAAAAATGAAAAGAACGTAGTAATAAGCCTCTCAGGGAATGTCACATGCTGCTCACATCAGATTTTCACTTTCCCTGCAATATATGATAATGTGTAGGGAAAGTATTCGTATCATGCCGAAAATAACAACTTGAGTTTTCGACAGATATACACGTTTCGAGATCTGTAGAAAAGGAAAAATCTATTTTTAGCGTGACGTCTGTGTGTGTGTTCGTGTGCCTGTCTGTCTGTCTGTCTGTGCAATGTATGTATCCGCTCTAACTCAAAAACTAAGGGATCGAATTTCATAAAATTTGGTAGATAAGTCACTTGGGTGGGACCCTTGTGCCGATTAGTTTTTGTTATGATTCGGAATAAAATAACCCACCTTTTTTGCGAAATGGCCCTCAAAAATTGTCTGTATCCACTCTAACGAAAAACTAATAGACCGAATTTTACAAAATTCAGTAGATAACTCGGTTACGGGTTACCCTGGTGCTGATTAGATTTTGCTACAATTCGGAAAAAGTACCGTGCGTTTTTTGCAAAATGGGCGTCAAAAATCGTCAAAATCTAAAATAAAAAACTACGTACGCTCAAATATAACCATTAAAGGCTTGTTTTATACGTAATTTTTAATGAAGAATAGAATAAAACCAACCCCACTACGCTAGGACTAGCCGTTCTCGAGATATTTCAGTTTTTTGTATTTTCTCTACGCCACCATTGGAAATAAGTCCAGTTACCAAATGAGAACGAAAATTGAATTACAAGTGAATTAAATTTAATTAAAATTAAGAGACCCTGAATATAAGTCTGCAGGGAAACTCATGTGCTGTACAAATCAGATTTTTGTTTGTGCCGTCATTAATACCCTCGGGGGACAAGTAAAGTCTTGATCGAAAGCTTTTTTCAAGCCCTTTAAAGTGAAGGGTAACATGTATAATTGTAATCATTTTAACCCATAATACCGATTTTTTTAAATTTTTCAGAACAGCAAAAACTAATAGAATTAATTCTGGTATGAGAACGTCAGATGAGCCACATTTCAGTTATTTCTGATAGCATGTCCACGCAAATATTTTTTATTCACTTAATTGCACCGGTATTCCTATCTTAAGAATATCATTGATAAATTCAAAGAGTAAAATAACACATAGCATAGAAGATTGCATTTTTCAACAAGTTTCTTTATCAGATGAATATTGTTGTGTCCACTTCAAACACACAAGACATGTTAGTCGTCTCAAATATATGGAGCTTCGTCTGATCAGATGAAAATCTGTGGAAAACATTCTTTAAAATGACTATAAAAATGTCGTTATATGCAGTTAATGATTAGGAGATGGACAATACAAGAATTTAATTTTTCTATGACTCTTTCTATGCACGTTATGATTTATCGCAGCGGATGCAGTTATGGAGTTAAAGATAGTTATGAAGAACAGGATACTATCCTCTATAAAAAAAAAGAAAAGTGATGATATATTTACACTAAAATAGAAATTACTTTTTGAACATTTCTGTAAACTAATTATGAATACAATGCTCAGATTTGTAGTTTAAGTGCATTTTGACGCATTTGACACTTTTACGAGCGCTCATTTATTATTGAAAATACGTATAGATTAAACACATATGGCTTTTATTTATCATTATTATTTTTTGTACATTTTATACTTATTTTGGGATCTGATTAAGCATACATTAATTAGAAATAAAATGTCTTATTTTAATTTAAATTAAAAAAATATGATGTGGGTAGTACATAACTTTCCCTATATAATAAAATGGATTTATTTATTTTACAATGAAAAAATTATGTATAAGTTCCACGGTAGAATTTTTTTAACGTTGAATTATATACATTTGGCTCTTTTTTAAATGACAACATGTAAAACTATGTCAAAGTGCCCAATGAACTTATACTTCGCGCAACTCTAATTTCACCATTATTATATTGATAGCATCCTCAATAAGGAATACAGTCTGTATATAAAAATATTTTAGTAACTATTTCATCAATTTCGCGTCATTTTTGTTAATTTTGACAATCTGTAATAAGCCGCTAAAAAAGCTGAAGCTCAACAGAAGTGAAATAGAACTGTAAAGCATAATCGTTCAGACTGTGAAACAGAATCGTTCAGACTGTGAAACAGAATCGCTCAGACTGTGAAACAGAATTGTTCCTGAGAATTGGGTAGTGCAATGGTCTCAATACAGTGTGCAAGAATGAAATCGGCTGCAACAATATGGAGTGATATACCTAATTTTTAATCTTATTGTAATGAGAATATAAAGGTAAATTGAGGTAATTTGCAAATTTAAAATCAATTATAGTCTTGCATCATATATTTCAATTCCCCTAAGAGTACTTAACGATGACTGTATAGCGTAAGCTCACGAGGTAGTATTAAATGTATTGAGCTGGAGACGTATTTAGCTCAAACGTATGATGTTGATTTAATACGCATTGGTCGCGGTATCAGATCCGGGCACTGCCAAGTTGGTGATTTAACAGTTTCGCTACAACGGTATGATACAATGCTAAGTGTAGTTGATACACAGATTATATTAAATTAGAGTATTTATTGACCTAATGAAATTCATTTACTACTAACTTCATACTAATGAAATTCATTTATAGAAGAGAGCGTAAGTATCCATGGTGAGCTATACGCAACAATAGATAAAGGAAAGTTTAATCGTCAAACATAAAGCAATGTTAAGTGAACATATTTATGTTTCGGCATTTAATTTCAAAATTAATTAACTGTTTACAAATAAACATTAATTAAACAAATTAATAAATTCATAACTTTAGCATCACGATGGGTAAATTTGATTTTATTATACTGATGCTCACAATTACCTTTACGTATATAAAAGTTAGCGTACGAACTATGTTTCCTTCCGAACTTCTGCGAATTCAGGATTTAATTCGGTGTATATCAACTCAAAGCGGGTTTCATTGGATCCAAAGTATCATTTGGAAAGAATCTTTGAGATGACAAACAGTTGGTCATATAGAGACTGGGATAGACATTGATGGAAGTAGCAAATTGTTTTACAATTAGTTTTGTATCGTATTCACTCCTTTTCTATTTTTCAGTTTGTATTTATTTTGTATCGTATTCACTCCTTTTCAATTTTCACTTTAATTATATACATAATGTATAAGGAAAGTATTGTGACGGGGTCGAAAATTCGAATTCGAGTTTTCGACGGGAGAGCACGCTTCAAGCATCCCTGATCACGAATTAAACATTTTTGAAGTGATGTCTCTGTGTGTGTGTGTGTGTATGTGTGTGTGAAAGTAAGTGTGTGTGTGTATGTGTCAGTGAGACTGTGGAGACGATAACTGACGAACAAATGGATCGATTGGAACAAAATTTGAAACAAAAATCACAATCCGTAAACACTGGAAACCTATTGTTTTTATACTCAATCGAATAGTCAGACCCCCCCCCCCCCTAACTTTTTGAGTGAAATTTTGAAAAAATAATCAAAAAATCAAAACCGCTAATAAAGTTACACAAATAGACATTTCTTATGTAGTTTTTCATTAGAAAACGATTAACATAAATTTTAGAACGCTAACATGACCCGTTCTCGAGATATTGCACATTTAAAAAAAATATCAAAATGTCATATAAAATAAAAAAAAATATTTCCTATTGAGAAACATGTTCATTTTCATATGTAATACCATGCGATAAATTGGGTGACATCATTCTCGTGGATCTAGCTCGTTCCATTCATGAAACCAGATACTTTGAGTAATACTTTTGTATTTGAACGCCAATAGTCATTTATATGCTGTAAGAATAACTGATTTCTCCGCCCATAACGCTTTTCGAGATTTTGGCAACGAATTTGGCGGAATGTCGCCAACTTGGCGACATTTTAAATTGTTGCCAAATTAACAAAAATCTCGCCAAATGGATAAAAATGACGCTAAATCAATTAAAATGGCGACTAATTGAAGAAAATTCAATATCTTGGGAACCATATAAGTATCTACTATAAGAATAACATTTTTTTAACTGTAAAAGTAGTAAATTCATTGCATTATATAAGGAAAGTCATGTGTTGCCCACGTTAGATTTTTTTAGTTTGTATTTATTTTGTATCGTATTCACTCATATTCGTATTTTTGTTAGTTTGTATTTATTTTGTATCGTATTCACTCATATTCGTTTTCAGTTTTATGTATTTCGTATCATATTCATTCATATTAGATTTCTCAATTTGTATTTATATTCTATCTTATTCACACGCATTTGATTGATCGGTTTGTATGTATGTGTTACGATGCCATGTATCACCCTAAAAAATTTAAGTATATTGGATAGGTGTTGAGAAATCCGTATTTTTGTGCATGTACAGATAATTTTGGACATTGTATATTACTAAGTAGATAAAAATTTCAGCCAAAGGAGAAACAAATCTTACACAGAGAGGCAATCGAACTACCAGCCTTTGATTCTGTTTATCTAAAAATATTTAAAACAAAATAAAATTATTTAAAATGACATGGATAATATAAGCTACACTGAAAGAATGTATTTTTCTGAGGTTAAGTAATGAACATAAAAATGTAAAAATAAGCGAATCTCCTTCTGGAAAAATCTACAGTGTTTCCCCTTTTAGCGTTTGTTCAAAGATGGGTATTTTACTTGAAATTCCTTTTAAAAAAGAAGAAAAAATCGAGGCAATGCTCCTTTTTCTGCTATTTGTTGAGCAAGAACTAGAAATAAAATTCTAGGAAATTTCGAACATTATTCTTTTCAAAACCAAAAATTCCACTACATTTTCTTTTATTTCGAAAAAGTTCTCTTAGATGCGATTTTTTATATTTAAGCTATAAATGCAATTTAAAAATAGAATATAGGAAGTATAAATATAAAAATGAAAATAAAACAGAATGCTCGTTAAACAAAAATTTAGAAATCATGGTTATAAAAATCCTGAGTATTTCTTTCTCTACAATGCATATACTGTATAGAAACTAAGCATGTATAATGCATGTAAAAGTTCAAAGTTAAATTATGTTTAGGATCTTACACCGCTAAAGGATCTTATAAAATAAATAGTTTTAACACGATATATAAGCTTGTGAACATTTTACCTTCCCTGCATTACCTGGTGATGTATAGGGAAAGTATTGTTATCATGCCGAAAATCGCAACTCGAGTTTTCGACGGATCTACACGTTTCGAGACCTTTAGAATACGAAGAAACTATTTTTAGCGTGACGTCTCTGTGTATGTGTGTCTGTCTGTCTGTGTGTCTGTGCAATATATGTATACACTCTAACTAAAAAACTAATGGGGACTTAACTTCAGGGAAAGTCATGTGCTGCCCACATCGAATTTTTTAAATTAGAACTCAAGCATTCGCCTATATATAACATTTTTTACTGTTTCCAACGCTTAATAACATTTGATACACGGAATAATATGATAATGTACCATAAATATATTTTGTAAATTCGATTGAAACTCTCTAGGAAATCGAATTTTGTAATATTATTGTTAATGAAAATAATATAAGATTTTTAGCAGAAATTATTTATCTGATTTGGAAAATGGTGAAGATTTCGTAGATGTAGTAAAAATTCCAATTGAAGATTTGAACCAATAGATGAAATGAGAACAATTTTTTAATTATGTATTTTGTGGAACAGAGGTAAAGCTGATTTTTCAAAATCTAGTTGAATTTTGAAAAAAAGTAATGCAAAGATAAATATCAGTTAATTTTCAGCATTTAGCAAGTACATTAGATTGTATTATATTTCTAAATAGATAAAAAAATGTCATTTGAAAGAAAAGCTTCTGAATATGTTTTTCTACAATGTTTAAAACAAAATAAACTTATTTAAAATGAGCTGGATAGCATGTGCTATGTTGAAAGAATTTTATTTCCCGAGGTTAAGCAATAAATATAAAAATGTAAAAATAAGCAATAACATAAAAATGTAAAATGTATAAAAATGTAAAAATAAGTGCATCTGTTTTCTTTAGGAAATGTCTTGAGTGTTTCTTCCTTTAGCTTTTGTTCAAAGATAGATATTTTACTTGGAATTCCTTTTAAAAAAGAAGGAAAAATCGAGACACTTTTCTTCTGCTATTTGTTGCTTAAGAAATAAAAATGATATTCAAAGAAATTTCTGACATTATTCTCCTCAAGGCCCCAAAATTCAACCAGAATTCCTTTTATTCCGAAAATGTTCTCTACGAAGCAATTCTGCATATTTAAACTATAAATGTAATTAAAAAAAAATCTGATGTGGGCAACACATGGCTTTCCTTATATAATGCAATGAATTTACTACTTTTACAGTTAAAAAAATGTTTTTCTTATAGTAGATACTTATATTCTTTCCAAGATATTGAATTTTCTTCAATGAGTCGTCATTTTCACTGATTTAGCGTCATTTGTATCAATTTGGCGAGATTTTTGATAATTTGGCAACAATTAAAAATGTGGCCAAGTTGGCCACATTCCGCCAAAATTCATCGCCAAAATCTCGCCAAGCGTTACGGACAGAGAAATAAGTTATCTTATAACAGATAAATGACTATTAGAATTCAAATACAAAAGTATTACTCAAAGTATCTTTTTCCATGAATGGAACGAGCTAAATCCGCGAGAATGATGTTACCAAATTTATCGCAAGGTATTACATATGAAAAGTGAACATGTTTCTCAATAGGAAATATTTTTGTTATTTTATATAACTTTTGATAATTTTTTTTGAAGAATGTGCAATATCTTAAGAACGGTTCATGTTAGCGTTCTAAAATTTATGTCAATCGTTTTCTAATGAAAAATTACTTAAGAAATGCCTATTTGCGTAACTTTATTAGCGGTTTTGATTTTTTGACGATTTTTTTAAAATTTCACTCGAAAATTTAGGGCCGTTCTAAACATTCGACTGCGTATAAAAACAATAAGCTTCCAGTGTTTACGGATTGTGATTTTTGTACCGAATTTTGTTCGTGTCGGTCCATTCGTTCGTCAGTTATTATCTCCACAGGCTCACTGACACACACACACCCATACTTTCACACACACACACACACACACATACTTTCAGACACACACACACACAGACATCACTTCACTTCAAAAATGGTTGATTCGTCATCAGGGATGCTTGAAACGTACTCTCCCGTCGAAAACTAGAATTCGAATTTTCGACACCGTCCCAATACTTTCCTTATACATTATGTATATAAGGAAAGTAAAAAGAAGATAAGAAGCATAAATATAACAAGAAGGATAAATCATGCATAAAACATTAATTATGAAACACTTTCCAACTGAAATGTAATTTTATTTAACATTTTTTTATGACCATGGACGCCAATGTCTGAAAAGGGGGATCAAACTGTTTGGGATAGGGTGCATGTCATATATCTGTTTTTTTGAGAAGTCCTTTGTTTGAGATTGACGCTGTCCCACCCGTAAGCAAAAGGTTAAACATCACTAAAATGCGATACATTCAGCGGTGATATTTTTAAAATTATCCCAATAATACAATAATTTATTATATTTAGAAACTTCAAACTTCATCGAAAGAAAATGAACTTTTTTCAAATGACGTCATCGAAGTATAAATCGTCTGGCTCTCTATGTAAAGATAGTGGATATGTCATTCATACACTTTTATTCCACTCCTTTCATTAGGCGGTAAAATGTTTTAAATTATCAGAATACTATAATAATTTATTTTATTTAAAAATTTAAAACCATAGAAGTAAAAGTACTTTCTAACTAAATGCTTAAAATTTCATCGAAAAAGGCAATGCTGTAAAATCGTCGTCTTCTCTATGTAAAATCAATTAATATTTCATTCATATTCGTTATATTCCAGACCCCAGATCTAAGTAATTTTGCATTATAAAAAAATTCAGCAATTCCTATACAACTCACCTTACAATTTAATGTTTTTACATTCTAAATTCGTTAAAGTTAGGCTTTGTTGTAGAAATAATCAAAGTTTGCTGATCATTTAAACTCAGAAATATTGTAATTGCGTTGACACAGAATATAGATGCACAGAAATTACGCAAAAATAAAGCGCTTTTATGACGGATGCAACACAAAATATGAATAAAAAAAAAACGTTAAAAACTATGATTTTGATACTGGGAAAAAAGACGGATACAATATATTTTTTGAAGTGGGTCGAGTGACCTCTTCATATAATATGGGTGTGATTATAATTTTAATTTTTATATAAAAAACAACCGAACATATTTTACTGAAATTTTATTTATATATTTCATGGAAAAATTTGAATACTTCCTTAAATTTTCGAAGCAATTTGTGAATTGTAAATTCGCTTAACAAATGCTTCAAAAATTATGTCCCATAAGATTCAATGTGTTTTATTTCTTCAACCCGGTTTCAATCCAAAACTAATTGGGTGATATTATTCATTTGATTTCACATATGTCCCACAGACCATCTCAACAACATACTAAAATTTCATTTTGATCAAATCATTTTTACGGCAGTTATCGTGCGAACGGACAGATAGACAGAAAGAACAAAGTCATAATCACTTTCCAAATATATTGTAAAGTGTTAAGAGTGAAAAGCAAATCTTGCTTTTCACTCTTCTTATGCAATGCTCTTCTTAAACAGGAATTTAAGAATTATAAAGTTATAAGAATTCTAAGTAACATTATGTTTCTTTTTTACAATTCAGGTACTGCATGAAACTGGACAGGTATAATGATACTAAGTTCAAAATAAAAAATCTGATGTGGACAGCACACGACCTTCCCTACAGACTCAAATTCATTTTTTCTTAATTTCTTTAAGAATTCATTAAATTGATTTTAATTGCACAAAATAACACTAAATTCGCATTTTTATTTTAGTTTCTGGTCATAACAAAAATGCAAAAAATTTCAAATATTCCTAGAACAGTTAGGCCTAGAGTAATAGAGTTGGTCTTATTCTTTCCGTCGTCAAAAATTACGTATGAAACAAGCATTCAATTTATACATTTGAACATATGTAGTCTTTTTTTGTTAGATTTTGGCGATTTTTGCGGACCATTTCATGAAAAAAGGGCAGGGTTGTTTTCTTCCGAATAGTACCAAAATCTAATCAGCACCAGAGTATCCCACAAGTAACTTATCTACCACATTTTATGAAATTTGGTCAATTACTATTTCAGCTAGAGTGAATACATCAGATTTTTGCGGGCCATTTCGCAAAAAAAGGCGGGTTCTTTTATTTCGAATCGTACCCAAAACTAATCAACACCAGATTCGCGCACAAGTGACTTACCTACCAAATTTTATGAAATTCGGTCTATTAGTTTTTTAGTTAGAGTGGGTACAAAATCTGCACAGACAGACAGACGCACAGACACACAGTATTCTAGAGGTCTCGAAACGTGTAGATCCGTCGAAAACTCGAGCTGCGATTTTCGGCATGATTCCAATACTTTCCCTTTACATTACCATGTATTGCAAGGAAAGTAAAAATCTGATGTGGGCAGCACATTACTTTCCCTACAGACTTATTTATATCCACTTTCTCTTTATTTCAATTAAATTTAATTCAATTTTCTTTTTCATTTGGTAACTGGACTTATTTTCAAAGGTTGCGTAGAGAAAATATAAAATAACTTAAATATCTTAAGAACGGCTTATCCTAGTGTAATGGGGTTGATCTTATTCTTTTCTTCGTTAAAAATTACGTATAAAACAAGCATTTAATGGATATATTTCAGCATACGTAATTTTGTATTTTAGATTTTGTCGATTTTTGAGGGCCATTTTGCAAAAAAAGGCAGGTTAATTTTTTCCGAATCATACCAAAATCTAATCAACACCACGGTGACCCACAAAAGACTTATCTACCAAATTTCGTGAAATTCGGTGCAATAGATTTTCAGCTGGAGTGGATACAAACTTTTGCGGGCTATTTCGCAAAAAAAGGCGAGTTCTTTTATCCCGAATCGTACCCAAAACAAATCAGCACCAGATTCGCCCACAAGTGACTTACCTACCAAATTTTATGACGTTCGGACCATTAGTTTTTTAGTTAGAGGGGATACAATATCTGCACAGACAGACAGACACACAGACACACACACAGACACACACACAGACATTCCGCTAAAAATAGTTTTTTCTTATTCTAGATATCTCGAAACGTGTAGATCCGTCGAAAACTCGAGCTGTGATTTTCGGCATGATTCTAATACTTTTCCTATACATTACCATGTATTTCAAGGAAAGTAAAAATTATGTTTTGAAGACCTTAGACGGTTATCTTAAATTGCAAATAGTATTTCAGCACTATATATAAGCGTATATGCGTAGTTTACTTGGAACTCAAAAATTTAGTTATATATATATAATTTATGCTTTTAACGAACCATAGCATTTAATATATGATGTAACATGATAATGAATCATGAGTATCATATAAATTCGGATGAAACTGTCTATGAAATCGAAGTCTGGAATATTGTTCTAAATTATAATAATATATAAGGATTCTTTCGCTGAAAGTATTTACCTAATTTGGTAAGTGGTGAAGATTTTGTAAATGTATTAAAAATTTCATTTGCAGAGCTTTCTTAAATTATGTAATTTTGTGGAGTGGAGGTAAAAGTGATTTTTTAAAATTTAGTTGAAAATTGAAAAAAAGTATAAAAAATACATGTAAGTCGATTTCAGCATTTAACGAGTACATTGCATTGTATTATATTATTTAAAAGATAAAAAATATTAATCGAAAGGAAACCCAAAATTGTTTGAAGTTTTGTACGTGGAATGTCGAAAAACTGGTTTTAGAATCTGTTTTTCTAAAAATATTTAAAATAAAATAACGTTATCTAAAATGAGCTGGATAGCATGTACTACGTTGAAAGAATTTTTTTTCCTGAGGTTAAGTAATGAATATAAAAATTAGGTGCATCTTTTTACTTTCCATACATAATGTGTAAGGAAAGTATTGTGAAGGGGTCGAAAATTAGAATTCGAGTTTTCGACGGGAGAGCACGTTTCAAGCATCCCTGATCACGAATCAAACATTTTTGAAGTGATGTCTGTGTGTGTGTGAAAGTATGTGTGTGTGTTTGAATGTATGTGTGTGTGAAATTATATGTGTGTGTGTGTGTGTCAGTGAGTCTGTGGATACGATAACTGACGAACGAATGGACCGATTCGAACGAAATTTGTACAAAAATCACAATCTGTAAACACTGGAAGACAATTGTTTTTGTACGCAATCGAATGTTCAGAACTCCCTTAAATTTTCGAGTGAAATTTTGAAAAAATCGTCAAAAAATCAAAACCGCTAATAAAGTTACGCAAATAGACATTTCTTATGTATATTTTTATTATTATTGAACATGATTGTCTTTAACTCATTATTCTATTTCCATTAATGTTCAACCGTTAGAGGGATTACAGGGAATATTTCTTCAAAGTTAAGTAATTGATTTTAAGTTGAGTTAATTGTTTGAATACATAGAATATATTACTCGGCCGAGTTTTATAGTTAGTGAATTCTATTCCTTGTTTGTCAAGTTAGATTTGCTGCTGGTAATTGTATGGAGAAAACAAATCTCTTAACACTGAAATGGCATATACAGGGTCTTTCAAAAGTTCGTATAAACTTTAAAAATTCATTAAAAATCGAAAAATCATCACATTGAGGTACGGTTTGTACCATAAGTATTGCTAGGATGGGGGTTTTTTGACGTGAAAAAATTTTGTAGTTTAAAAATTCACCTATAGGTCGCGCTGAACGCATTGGAAAGACAATGAAAATGACTTACTGTACCTCTCAAATCGTGTGACAGGTCTAAGTAACCCTGAGCAGGTGATAGGACCTTTTACTTTCTTTAGATTTTTCCTAAATCGGAATTTTCGCAAACATCTGATTCTGATTCTCCGCTCGCGTAATATAGCTTCACTAACAAGGCTTTCTCGATCGAAGTTAACATTCTCGCAAAAACTTCTTCTTTTCACTGTTTACTAATGAATCAAATGAAGAATCTACAGAGCACTACAGCTTTTTTATAACAGCCTTATTTGCCTACTTCTGGAAGATGTATTCGGGTAAGCGCCATCTATAGGTGATTTTTTAAACTACAAAATTTTTTCACAGAAAAAAAAAAAAAAAACCTACCCTGGCAATACTTATGAAAAAAACCGTACCTCAATGAGATTATTTTTTGATTTTTAATGAATTTTTAAATGTTATACGGACTTTTGAAAGACCCTGTATATGTGGACTTTTAAATGTGCACATATTATGCGCATGCAATATTAATGTTTACATCTGTAAATGGTAAAGAGAAGTTCACGAACGGGAGTTGGATCCTCTAGTCTATATAAATAAAATTGAAAATATGTCTGTTTATTTAATAATCCTTTTGTTTGTGTGTTTGTTTGTTTGTGTGTGTATGTGCGTGGGTATGTATGATCGTTGTCACAGGAGGATTGCTGCACCGAATTTGATGAAATTTCGTGTGTAACCGTTGAATAATAGCCTTATTTAAAATTTAGTCCATGTTTCGAATTTCTAGAACCAGGGGTTGTCGAGGTATTAATAGAAAACCCACAATTAAACCTTCCATAGAGATACCATTATGCAGACGATATATTTTCCGCCAATTTATTTGAAGATAATTACTCGTATATCATGTCGGTTAGCAACGTATTTAAATCCAATATGTTTATGCGGCAGACGATTTTTATTAAATCTTTACCGATTTAAATAATAAAGAAATGCATATACAAAAAATTTTATCGAAATTACATTTTTGACTAGATTATATCTATTATGGCCTTCAAGTTTAAAGACAATGGAAGTTATTGATATTTTCAATTTATTAGGTCATCTGTTTTAATTTGGCAAACAATTTTGAAGCACATATATTGTAGTTCGGGTAATCTCCTTCTAATACATGGGTATATTTTCTAATCTACGAAAGTATAAGTAGTACGGATATATCTTCCCATGTAATTTTAGCGGCTTCATTATGGCATGTAATGATTCAATTTTATATTTTTTTGTAAATTTGTTTACAAACGGGACAAGGATAATTTATTCTTCAGATCTACCTGTGAAGATAAATTTGTATAGCGAGAACATAAATTCTTATACTTCTTTTTAAGAGTATTAATTTAAATATTTTAATAGAATATTTTGAGTATCAATGCCATTCAGAATACTATAGAGACTTGCATATGATTGTGAATTTTAGGTTTCTTTATAATGTATATTCCGTACGAAGAACGAGTTTCCTACTAGTATTACTATAAAACTAAAAACATATGTTATATATACTGCAAAAAACACCTTTATAACTCTAAAAGTTTTTAGACGGGATAGCACTTTTGTTTATATTTCAGAAATATTTTTATACTTTATCTTTTAAATATTGTATTTCTCCCAATATTGACGAATATGGGCTTTCTATGTTATTTCTGTTAGCAAGTAATGGTAAGGACTGATATATCCCAGTTTTCCAAAATATTCTCTCCACATTTTTCACTTTTATTTTCTCTTTGGATCAAGTGAACGATGCATTGATAATGGCCACAGGTTGTCTTAAAAATATGCTTAGGGATTTTTGAAAATATAAAGTTCCATTCATATTTGTTGAACTTTCTTCTTCTGTAAAACTTTTCATATTCTAAAGGGTTCTGAAAGTATAAAAGCACGTTTTCGCAAAGGACTTTCTACAGTTTCACAGGATGATGTCTGCGTTATGTATTTGTTAGTATTTCACAAACATTTTGTATATTTTCGAATATTTTAGCATTCCCTTATTATACTGAATGCAATTTAGTGTCAAAAGAAACAAAAAAAATTGTTAAAATATGATCATAAATAAAGATAAATGTCTTTAAATTAAAACCACATTATGTGTGAGACCTGAAATAGATCTCACACGAACTGCTGTATTAGTGGTGAGATATTTTTATGCACAAATTTATGGTGTCTGAAACGACAACAATACGTCCAGTCAAAAAGACGCCAGGGTTTACAGCATGTGAACCCAAAGGTCAACTGAAACCATAAATTAGGGGACTCAAGCCAGAAGGGGTCGAACGAACTCTCAAAATAATGTAAAGAACGGCATTGGATGGAATGCTAGCCAATTCAGATGAAGATTGTTACGTCACACTGAATGCTACAAATGAAAGCAAGGGGGAAAGTGACACCCCCGAAAAGAAGAGAACCACATCCTGTGACCTAAGAAGGCCACTGATCAACGACTAGAACTGTAGTGATGACTTAAAAACGACAACAACGATGACTTGTTCTGATACTTCCCCCACATTATGAAATAACGACGACTAGAAATGTAGAGTGCTCCGTAGATATTCAAAAATAATAGAGATCTATTGATTTTTGTGAGTGCAATCAGAGTACGAGAAGGAGCCACACACCGAGAGTTATGGCGAGTACGAATATCTGATGCCAGAATTTTGATATATGATCAAAGTCCGAGACAGCCTTGAAGGTATGTGCCCATTGTAAGTGATATCTGGTATTAACTACTATTTAGGCGATTCCGTACTAGTCACATATGTCCCCTCCGCTGAAATAATATAATTAAATATTGTAATTGAATTTAATAAGTATTTATGTTTGTTAATAAATGTTAATGTTAATGTTAAATTGGAGTAATCCTTTTAGTATTATATTAATTAATAATTCCTTTACAGGACTCACACAGAGGTTAAATAATTGGAAGGTTATTGCAAACACAACGCACAACATAATAATAATGATTATGATAAATAATGTTAATCATAAGTTAAGTTCTTTTATTTTTATTTAAGTTGCCACATTATGTATGATGACAATAAATAGCGAAGTAAAAATATGATTCTAATTTTTCACATAATGCATCAATTAATATATTTCTATAAGGAGTCGTGCATTCATTTCTAAGTTATCGAGCAGATACATTTCGAGCAGAGACATACGACATTTCGAGCAAAGACATTCTTCAGAGAGATTCATTTCGAGCAGAGACATACGACATTCTCCTATATTTTTGAAATGTGCTCGAGATGTCTTATGACGTGCTTATACGTCAACATAGAATAAGGAAATGCTGAGGAAAGTAACATTTTCTTTACACCATGGAAAAGAAAGAAACATGATAGGTCAATCATGTATAAAGCATTGATTCTGAAACACTTTCCAAGTGAAATGCAATTTTATTTAAACATCTCTAAAATGCGATATATTCAGAGCTGATATATTTTAAATCATCACGGTACTACAATAATTTATTATATTTGAAAATCTAAAACTTCATAAAAAAAATGAACGTTATTCAAATGACGTCATCGAAATATAAATCGTCTGGCTCTCTATGTAAAAGCAATAAATATTTCATTCATATCACTTATATTCCAGACTCCAAAGCTAAATAATTTTGCGTGAAAAAAATCAACAATTCTTATACGACTCATCTTGCAATCACTTGTTTACATTCTGCATCTATTAAAATTAGACTTCGTTGTAGAAATAATCAAAGATTGATGATCATTTAAACTAAAAAATATTGTTATTGCGTTGGCACAAAATATTGATTCACAGAATATACGAGAACATAAAGCGGTTTTAGGATGGATGCCACACTAAATATAAATTTGAAAGAAATTCAAAAATCGCGATTTATACACTAGGAAAAAAATATGGATGCCATATTTTATTTTGATGTGGGTCACGTGATCTTTTCATATAATTTAGGGGTAATTATTATTTTAATTTTCATCTTAAAAACTACCGAACGTATTTTGCTGAAATTTTTTTATATATTTTATGGGATAAAATATATAAAAAGATTGGAATATTTCCAAAAATTTTTGAAGCAATTTGTGAATTTGAAATTTGGTTAACAAATGTTTGAAAAATTAGATCCCATGGTGTTCAATGTTCATCCCATGGTGCTCAATTAGATCCCATGCTGTTCACTTTCTCAACCTGGATTCAACCCACAACTGATTGGGTGAAATAATTCATTCATATTTCCATATGTCTCACAGACCGTCTCAACAACATACTAAACTTTCATTTTGATAAAGTCACTTTTACGGCTGCTATCGTGCGAACGGACAGACAGACAGACAGAATGAACAAAATCAAAAACACCTTTCAACTATGTTGGAATGTGTTAAAAATGGAAAAATTGATTAAACTTAATTATTCGTATTTGCATTTAAAATAATTTTTTGCATAATAACATAAGTTACAGTAATTTCAAAACTTTGTATTTTCACCAGTGAATCCCTTTGAGCTTGTCACAGATACAATTCTATCCGATATATTTTATATAGTAACGATCTGTGACATTATATCGTAAAAAATCTGATGTGGGCAGCACATGACTTTCCTTATATAATGCAATGAATTTACTACTTTTACATTAAAAAAAGAAAGATTATTTTTATAGTATGCATTTGTATTCTTTCCAAGATATTGAATTTTCGTCAATGAGTCGTCATTTTCCATGTCGTCATCATCAATGAGTCGTCATTGATTGAGTGTCATTTTTATCCATTTGGCGAGTTTTTAGTTATTTTAGCAACATTTAAAAAAGTCGACAAGTTGGCGATATTCCACCAAATTCGTTGTCAAAATCTCGCCAAGCGTTATGGACGAAGAAATAAGTTATTCTTACAGCAGATAAATGACTATTGGCGTTCAAATATAAAAGTATTACTCAAAGTATCTTTTTGCATGAATGGAACGAACTAGATCCACGAGAATGATGTCACCCAATTTATCGCATGGTATTACATATGAAAAGTGAACATGTTTCTCAATAGGAAATATTCTTTTTTTATTTTATATGACTTTTTGATAATGTTTTTGAAAAATGTGCAATATCTCGATAACGGTTCATGTTAGCGTTCTAAAATTTATGCCAATCGTTTTCTAATGAAAAACTACATAAGAAATGTCTAGTTACGTAACTTTATTAGCGGTTTGATTTTTTGACGATTTTTTCAAAATTTCACTCGAAAATTAAGGGGGTTCTGAATATTTGATTACGTATAAAAACAACAGGCTTCTAGTGTTTATGGATTGTGATTTTTGTACCAAATTTCGTTCGAATCGGTCTATTCGTTCTTCAGTTATCCTCTCCACAGGCTCACTGATACACACACATACATACTTTCACACACACACATACATATTTTCACACTCACACACACACACACATACTTTCACACTCACACACATACATACTTTCACACTCACACACACACACACACACACAGACATCACTTCAAAAATGTTTGATTCGTGATCAGGGATGCTTGAAACGTGCTCTCCCGTCGAAAACTCGAATTCGAATTTTCGACCCCGTCACAATACTTTCCTTATATATTATGTATATAAGGAAAGTAAAAATCCAGAATACTAGACTCATTATTTACGATATGCAACATATTTTCCTTCCGTTAACTCCAAATTAAGTACATTGATTATAACCTTCTCGGGAAACAAGTGCTTAAACAATATTTATATTTACTTATGTTTTGTTATTATTTTGTACTTTACTTTACGAAGAACATTTGCGTCAAACATGCCTTGCAAAACCTGCGTTCATCTATCTGGTGGCATTTTCATGGTGAAATATTCAGAAAATACTTGATGTGTTAGCACCTCAGATCTTTTCTGCCAAATATATTCTTCGATAAAGACGAAATACCTTCATAAACTTTGTATACCAGGAAATGTTTTATTAACACTTTACAACATAGTTGGAAAGCGTTTATGACTTTGTTCATTCTGTCTGTCTGTCCGTTAGCACGATAACTACCGTAAAAATTAATTTATCAAAATGAAATTTTAGTATGTTGTTCAAACGATCTGTGGGACCTATGGGAATATAAATTAATAATGTCACCCAATCAGTTTTAGATTGAACCCGGGTTCAAAAAATGAAATACATTGAATCCTATGGGACCTAATTTTTCAAACATATTTAAAGCGGATTTAATATTCATAAATTGCTTTGGAAGTTTTAGGCAATATTCAAATTACCCCATAAAATATATAAAAAAAATTCAGAAAAATATATGCAGTAGTTTTTAAATAAATATTAAAATAATAATTACACCCTTTATATGAAGAGATCACGGGACCATTATATGAAGAGATCACTTGACCCACTTTAAAATAAAATATCGCATCAATCTTGTGTCAAAATCATGATTTTTAGAGTTCTTTTTAATTCATATTGAGGGCTATATCCGTCCTAAAACCGCTTTATTTTTGTTTTGATTATTTCTACAATGAAGTCTAATTTTTCCTTATGGAGGATGTAAATACCAAAAGATGTAGAGTGAGTTGTATAAGAACAGCTGCATTTTTTTAGCGTAGAATTATTTAGCTCATGGAGTCTGCAGTATAGCTGATATGAATGAAACATTCATTTATTTTACAGAGAACCAGACGATTTTTCGATGAAGTTTTAAGCATAGAGTTAAATTACTTCCTCCCTGGTTTTAAGTTTTTAAATAAAATAAATTATTATAGTATTCGGATGAATGAAAGGAATGGAAAACAGTTTATGAATGAAATTCTGCTTTTATACAGAGGGCCAGGCGTGTTATATTTCAATGACGTTATTTGAATAAATTTCACTTGCTTTCGATGAAGTGTTCAAATATAATAACTTATTAGAGTATTTTGATAATTTTAAAAATATTACCGAGGGATTTATCGCATTTTAGAGATATTTAAACCAGGCAATTTCTATTTCAATGCCGTCATTTGAATAAAGTTCTTTTTTTTTCGATGAAGTTTTAAGTTTTCATATATAATAAATAATGTAGTATTGTGATAATTTTTAAAATATTACCGTGGAATATATCGCATTTTAGAGATGTTTAAATAAAATTGAATTGAAGTTGGGAAATGTTTCATGATCAATGCTTTATGCATGATTTACATTTCTTGTTTTTATTGGACATAGCTCTGACGTGTCAAGAACAAATGCGTATATCCTAGTGGACTATATTAAACCACAAAATTCTTTACATTATAGATCTTTCATAATAAAAAGTCTGATGTGAGCAGCACATGACTTTCTCTGCAGATTTAAATTCATCTTATCTTTATTTCATTAATAATTCGTTAAATTTAGTTTGATTGCAACACATACAATCTAACTATAGCTTCTTTAATGTATAATCAATTAAAATAACACTGTAGTTTGATTGCAACACATACAATCTAACTATAAAGAGCACGTATAATCAATTAAAATAACACTGAATTTACACTTTTAATTTAGGTTTCGTTTTCATTTGGTAACTGGGCTTTTTCTCAAAACCGGTATAGCAAAAATGCGAAAAAACTAAAATACCTCGAGAACGGCTAATTCTAGAGTAATGCTCATCGTTTAAAATTATACATTAAAGAAGCATTTAATTGACATTTTTGTGCATACGTAGCCTTTTATTTTATATTTTGATGACTTTTGTGAGCCATTTCGCATAAAAGTAGGTTCTTCTTTTCCGAATCGTATCAGAATGTAATCAGCACCAGCGTCACCCACAAGGGATTTATCTACCAAATTTTATGAAATTCGGTCTATTAGTTTTTGAGTTAGAATGACTGCATACATTGCATACAGACACACACATACACACACATACACACACACACATCCAGCTAAAAATAGTGTTTCGTATTCTAGAGATCCCAAAACGTGCAGATCCGAAAACTCGAGTTGCGATTTTCGCCATGATTCCAATACTTTCCCTGTACATTACCGTGTATTGCAGGGAAGTAAAATTATGTTTGTATGGGTTGTTGTTGTTGAGACCCAGACCGTCCGACATATCAGAAAGGTGTAAGGTAACCGTTTGGATGACCGGGAAGTGCCACCCAATTTAGACGGGAACCCAGTGGGGGAGGCATCCACAGGTACCGTGCTCTCCTTCCCCTACTACCAACCTCTTGGAAGGACTTACGGACCCAGATGTTTAACGTGATCGTACTCCACATGAACACGGCGGCAGTTGTGGCAGCTTGCAAATCCAGCGCGCAGACAACCGGGCTACCGCGCCCGAAATGTGCCAACAGCACGCAGTGTTCCCAGGTGGTCACCCACCCAAGTATGTTTGTATGGGTGTGTCTTCTCTAACGAAAAATATAAGCTTTGGACAGCCATGAAATTCGGTAAAGTTGGCTGAACTCCCGATGCGACAGATCTCGCCGAGTTTTTTTCAATTCGAATTGGTTTAAAATTTCAGAACTTTCAAAGACGAAAACACCCATTTTAACAGCCATTTCGCTAACCCTTTTTATCCATTGCAGCTGCGGCAGAAAATATTTTTCCTGCTCGTATTCCAGATCTAGGTGGTTTGCGAACGATATCTCATCCTTGTTGTTTAGATATTATAAAATTTCCGATTTTTTAAATCCATAAATGTAAGAGAAAATCTAAAAATTTTTGGAACGTATAATTATTTCATTTTTATGTGTGCTCGAACTGAGTACGACACTGTATACTGAGTAAGATAATAATTAATTTTACGAATTGTTTTTCTGCGAAGAAAGAACATTTCTCTGTTTTGCAACTTCAAGAATTTTCATTTATTTGTGTTTATTCTACACAATCTAAATGTTTAACTTCTTGAAGAGCAGTTTTCCAACTTCGCGAATATGAAAGACATAACATAATGTACATTCAGTTCTACCAACAATCTGCGTACCAGATGCTTGTACAATGCGCGGCGAGTTGGTTGCAGAGCGCTTATTTAGGGTGCATCAAAAGAGCTTATTCAGGACGTATCAAAGATGTATCTGTATTATGTAAGAAGCAGGAGCTTAGTTAGGACGCAGGCAACGCTACATTTTCTATTATATTATATATTTTTGCTTCTTATATTATTCTCATTTGTAAAGTTTTTAATGAAATATTGATACAGAGATCAAATATATATTTCCCAATTGTTAAAGTGTTCTAACTGGAAAACATCATTTACAGTTTCCAATTATTACTACGGAAATATGCCGGTCGTTCGATTAAACTTGGCAACAAATTTGATGACCTTTGTTCATAATTTCGTGAGTGTTCCCGGATTTGGGAAAATTTAAGAAATGAAGAGATTAGTCAAGAATTTTACGAGTTACTTTTGTTTAACTTGTTTTCTTCTACATAGCAGAGGGTATGCATATAAAGTTGTTCAGTTTTCAGAGAGTGATGTTATCTGATACGAAGAATGCTGAATAGTAAATGCACCTGTGTTCTATTTAGAAATCTGTGAATTCATTGAGCTTTTCTGTTATTGTATATGGCGATTGTTATGTAATTTTTCAAATATCTAGAATGTTATAAATTGTATCTTGTTCCTGTTTACACTTATTGCTGTGTTAAGTAAAGCTTAAGCTATCCAGATCTTCAAACCCAGTCTTATATCCTGATAATACACCCCCCATAAATTTAGAGGATATATATTGCTATAATATATTTTTACTGATATATATATATATTTATCTATATAAATAAAATTGGAAATCTGTCTAAATACACGCGTGTTTGTCGCATCTTCACGGGTGAACGGTTGTACAGAATTTCACGAAATTTTGTAGGTAGCTGTGACATAAACCCTCTTAAAATGTATTCTATGTTTGGAGTTTCTGACAATAAGGGTTATCAAGATATTATTAAAAACCGAACCTCCTGTAGAACTAGTATTATAGTATAAACGATATTTTTCCGCAAACATATTTAAAAGATAAAATGATATCATGTGTTCGGTAGAGAAAGTGCATTTTATGATATACTAAAAAAAATAACATTCTGACTACTGAAAAACCATCTCTGTAATCTGCAAAAGTTCTTAAACTCCTAAAGTTCCTCTGACCTGAAAACATTCTAAAAATAAACTGAATTCTTAAATAAACAGAAAGTAAACTGAAAGAGGACCTATTGACCAGTTTCCCTACGTGTACAAATATGTACTCTACATGTAATTAAATGGAACTTTCCTAAAAATAAAAACATTAAAAGTAAAAGAAAGGAGAGAACACAGATTTTAGGTTTTCAAAAATCTAACGTTTATTAAAATTTTAAACTTCACTTTTAAAATAATTTCCAAAATATTTTACATCTCATTAACTAACAAATCCAATAAACAACTTAAATAAATAAATAGAATGGAATGGCCGGTCGTATAGTGGTAAAAAAAAACGTTAGAATATTAAATTTTAAAGTTAACAATATTAAACTTATTCAACTATTTATCTAAACTAGAATTTTAGATAAAAAAAACATAAGTTAGCCAAAAGGGAATTTAGAACAAAATTTAAAAAGATAACCACAGGATTCGCAACTTAAAAAATATATAAGTGAAAGGGGTCTTAGTCATGCCAATTTAATTTAACTTTAAATACTGCAAAAGAATAAAATTAATGAAAAGATATCACCCATAAACGGGAAAACGCTGAACGGCAGTAATAAAGTCCCGAGGACGAAATTGATGTCAGTCATCATCAGCTTGGGTGCAGTCCCTTCCTGCTCCAGAAGAGGCCAAACGGAGAAGTACCTCCCGTAGGGCATCGGTACATCAAGTGAGTCCAACCATTCAAGTGGAATATGGTGTTCCAAAACTCCGCGAAAAGAACACTCCCAAGGCCTGATCTGCACAAAAACGGGCAGCTCCTTCACATCATAAAATTCTCAGCCGAGAGTAGCAGAGCGCCAGTGGACATCGCTCGGAACAAAAGAACAGACAGCTCCATCATCAAAACCGTGAAGTAAACAATTGGAGGTCCGGTCCTAAGACTCGGAAAATTTAAACTACTCAGTTCACTATGAAAGAACAAATCTGACCTCCGGAAGTAAACAACTATTCCAAAGGCGCCGACGATACTTCAGTAGACATCAATCACTTCGCTCGCAACGTCATTTCAAGTAAAAAAAAACACTCTGATATCAGGATTCCACACACATTTACAGGCAGGCCGGGAAATAAGGCGTTCGTTCCTCAGAACGCATTTCGCTCGGCTCGCGCCGAGGCGCTGAAAACAACAACTCTATAAGACTACATTTTAGTTCCAATCAAAAGAGCAAAAGAGCAAAGAGCAAAGAGCAAAGAG
>OX578147.1:89788633-89803633 GCA_951213105.1 Amaurobius ferox | reverse complement strand
TTCTGGTAGGTCGGACGGTCTGGGTCTCAACAACAACTACTACACAGACACACAGCGACATCACTCTAAAAATAGTTTTTTCGTATTGTAGAGGTCCCAAAACGTGTGAATCCGTCGAAAACTCGAGTTGCGATTTTCGGCACGATTCCAATACTTTCCCTGCACATTACCATGTATTGCATATTTTTAATTTACCATAGTATATAAAGAAAATTACTTTTTTAAAAAATGTTCAAACCCACGCTTTTAAAGCTAATTAATATTTTACGGCATTTGTGAAGTCTTTATAACCTTTGGTTATTATTTCCCTGTTCCGTTATAATTTATGTTGACTTTTGTTTATCAACTTCTGACTAGTTCTGTTATGTAGGCCAATCATCGAGCCAAGTAACATCTGCGTCCTGCAATTGCGACAGGATAAATTTCGGGTCGCGAGTGAGAGTAGAGGCTATGTAATAGAAGGCTGCGGACAGTCCGGGTAGTAATCGGGTTGAGAGTTCTACTGAAGTTCGATTGGAAGTGGAAAGTAGAGCTAGGAGTCGAGCCGTGTCAAGTCATTTTTTGTGTGTGTGTGTGTGTGTTTTTTACTTTTTTTATTTATTTAATTTATTTATGTTTTTATTTATTATTTACTTTAATAAATTTATTTATTTATTTATTTATTTAATTTATTATTTTATTTAAAAAAAAGTGACCAATTATTATTTTATTTATTTGTTTATTAAAATTATTTATTAAATTATTTATTAAAATTATTTATTATTATTATTTTTTATTTTTATTATTATAAATTTTATAAATTATTTTTTTTAATTAAAAAAAAATTAATTATAAAAATTATTAAAATTATTTATTAAAAGTATTTATTAAAAATTTTATTTATTTATTTTTTATTTATTATTTATTTTATTTTATTTATTTATTTATTTATTTACTTATTTATTTAATTTATTATTTTATTTAAAAAAAGTGATCAAGAGAGAGTCAAGTTCATTAATGCTCTATTGTGTTAAATAATGGGTATGCTCAATACTGACTGTTTGGTATCTGTCTATATTTAGTTACGCCGCCAGCTGCTGTATTTTCAATGAATTCACAATAAATATGTTTGTTTTAACTTTATCAGTGTGTTATTGCCCCTGACCGTAAGGCCCTATTATATATTATTCTAAAATTTAGAGTTAAATCACTTTATGAACGGAATAAATCTAAAATAAACAGACAATTCCTATACACATTCTAATCACATAGTGTCAAGATTTAGCCTGCATGCATGCATATTGCGATATACATAAAATATCTTCAAAGAAAATTAACTGACCAACAAGAAACATTTTATTAAAATTAACTAACTAAAAAAATATAACTCATAGATTTCTGTTAAGTATTATTGATCAATGCAACTTTGTGTAGTATGTAGTACATAACTCGTACTTTTGCCAATACATAAACTTAAAAAAATAATAATAAACATACTTATGCTTACAGTGAGACAAACGATGAGAAAGATCATTAAAAGAATAAATATGCAGAAAAATAGCTTAACTTTCATATTTCAATTGCGTTTCTAAATACATATGATCGCACTGTCTAATATGCATTAGTCTTATTAGCTCACAAATGAAGCTGAATTGTTAGGTATCAATACTGAATGATCAACAATGCATTTTAAATGCATGAAATTCTGATTCCTTGTTAATTGTAATTAAACAGCATTGCAACAATGAAATTTTGGAAAAGTTTCTCTTTTCCAATTCGTTTATTAATGATGCCATTTATAAATCACATATTTGTGGAATACATGGAGATATAGAGATTAAGAGATGAAACTCCTATAAATGAAAAACTTGAAACTACCATCATGCTTTAAGAATTATATCCAAGTGTTGTCAGTGTTGAGTAAAGTCCTATATGCTGTTATTTGGCACAACAGGAAGCTGTGGTGTTTAATATATTTATTACTTTCTTTATATACGTAGTATAATGTGTAAGGAAAGTATTGTAACGGGGTTCGAGTTTTCGACGGACGAGTAAGTTTCAAACATCTCTAAACTCGAATCGAACGTTTTTGTTGTGATGACTCTGTGAATCTGTGTGTGACCGTGAGTCTGTGATTGCGATATCTCATTCGTATAAATGGAGTGTTTCGAACGAAATTTGAAACAACTATTACAATCTGAATGAATACTGGAACCCTGTTGATTCTAAACGCAATCGAATGTTAATAAATCCCTCAAATTTTCGAATTAAATTTTGAAAACATCAATAAAAAATCAGAACCTTCAATAATGTTGCGTAAATAACTATTTATTTTGTAATTTTTCATTAGATAATGAATGACATAAACTTTAGAACGCTAGCATGCACCTTTCTCGAGATACTGCACATTTAAAAAAAAGAAAAACCTCTATCAAAAAAAAGTTAAATTACAAAAATGTTCTCAATACTTCATTTACTCAAACAGAAGAAAAATTGGGTTCTTAAAAGTTCAAATTTAAAGCGAAATAAATTGTCAAAATTCCTGACTTGCACTACTTTCTCATGACTTTTCTCTACTCTTTTAATCATGAAAATTCATGAAATCGATACGATTGACAAGATGCGAATTAAGATCTTTAATCGATGCGAATGATCTTTTTTCGATATAGGGGCTGTATAAAATGTTAATTTCGCTAACTTTCTACAAAAATATGGTATAGCGTTTAAATTACTATTTCATAACTTCCTACCTTATTTAAAGCATTTTTGCAATTGGAATTATGGGTCTACAACCAACGGTTCAAAGAATCCTCCACTGTTTACTTTCTGTGGGACACCCTGTATAGGGAAAGTTATGCGCTGCCCAGATCAGATTTTTGTTGATTATTTTTAAATTAAATTTCCCCGATTATGAGTAGAAATATTAAGCATTTTTCCCTAGTTGTAAAACAGGGAGCAGAAAATACGGACATAAAAATATAATTAAAAGGTAAAATAAATTGGAATGCGTAGACATATTCTATTTTGTTTGATATCTAATTTGCATTGCACCAATAATTTTTCTGCGAAATCAGCAGTTTGAATAAATCTTATTTAATTCAATAGGAATCTATTGTCATAGAAATAGTTTTACGTGTACATTGTCGCGAAAGCGCAATATTCCCTTTGGCACCTCCTCTTTCATTTGTTTCGAAGGCCAGGCGAAAAAAACATAGTCCATGACGTGAAGATGACGTGATCCCAGGGTTGCCAGGATTTCCCAGTTATAAGAAGGGTTCCAGATTCGGCGATTTATCGCCAATTTGGCGATATTTGGCGACTTTCGGAATGTTCCAAAAACTTCACGAAATAACGATTAGTTTAGGAGATATGGGGGGATTTCCTGAAGTTTTTATAGAGAGACTATAAAAAGGACTCATCCCCCCCCCCCCCGTTGGAGTGGAGTTGACGAATTGATTTGATATGAGCTACATTGGACTGTGATTTTTGTCAATGTTTTGAGAATAGTAGCCGTTTGTGAAATGACTTTCGTCAACATCCAGGGAATAATATCGCTTATTCTGTAAAATGAGTGGAGCATTTAAGTGCAGTTTGATTGTATACTCTATACTTCGTGCTTGCGAATAAATGTAAGTTAACCAAAATCTTGGACTCGTTCTTGTATCCTGCGTATACATCCACTATTCTTGAGGATACGTTCCGTAACAACATTGTTACGTGTGTATTGTTGTTCAGTACAGTGGGCCTTATCTTACACCAACGCTACTTAAATGATTGTCTCAAAATATTTTGGAGTTTTCCCAACGTGAAGTTCTGAGCCCTTTCTCCCTTTTACCTTCATGGTTGGAAATGTTTGTTCCAAAATAGATTTATATGTCACGAAATAAAAGATAACTTGACAATAGACATGTATAGGATGAACCATGGTGTTGAGCACATTTTAGAATATTTAAAGAATAGTGCAGAATATTTAAAGATTATTTACTTTCGATATTACATTTTACTTTCCCTGCAATACATGGTAATGTATAGGGAAAGTATTGGAATCATGCCGAAAATCACAACTCGAGTTTTCGACGGATCTACACGTTTCGAGACCCCTAGAATACGAAAAAACCATTTTTAGCGTGACGTCTGTGCGTGTGTCTGTGTGTCTGTCTGTCTGTCTGTCTGTCTGTCTGTCTGTCTGTGTGTCTGTCTGTGTGTCTGTCTGTCTGTCTGTGCAGATTTTGTATCCACTGTAACTAAAAAACTAATCGACCGAATTTCACAAAATTTGGTAGGTAAGTCACTTGTGGGCGGGGCTAGTGCTGATTAGTTTTGGGTACGATTCGGAATAAAAGAACCCGCCTTTTTTTGCGAAATGGCCCGCAAAAGCTTGTATCCACTCTAGCTGAAAAACTAATGGACCGAATTTCACAAAATTCGGTAGATGAGTCACGTATAGGTCACTCTGGTGCTGATTAGATTTTGGTACGATTCGGAAAAAAATAACCTGCCTTTTTTTGCAAAACGGCCCGCAAAAATCTTCAAAATCTAAACTAAAGAACTAGGTATACTAAGATATATCCATTAAATGCCCGTTTAATACGTAATGTTTAACGACGAAAAGAATAAGACCAACCCCATTACACTAGGACTAGCCGTTCTCGAGATATTTTAGTTTTTCGTACTTTCCCTACGCCACCTTTCAAAATAAGCCCGGTTACCGAATGAGAACGAAAATTGAATAAGAGTGAAATAAATTTAATTAAAATAAAGAGAACGTGGATATAAGTCTGCAGGGAAAGTCATGTGCTGTCCACATCAGATTTTTTGTAATTCGTTTATCTTTATATAAATTTTGAAATTTTGTGTGGCTGTAAATATTTAATTGTTAAAATAATTTAGTTTACTCTGAAATAATTTACATTTGTGAATGTTCCATTCACTATCGGATTATTTAAATATTTTAGGTTTTACTTGTTGTTATGTTTTTTTTTTTTTTTTTTTCAAATAAATTTAAATATTTCAAATTTAAGATATTTCGTTAACTTTCAAATGATTCAAATTTTTAAAATTTAAAGTGTTTATTTGCGATAGCATGTTTCTGAATTTTCACTTTCATACATTAATGTGGTACAAAATTTGAAATGTTTTAGTCATAAATCTGCTCCTTATTCGTTAAGTTGTTTTCGATTTATAAGCAGCCATGACAGACAGACAGAAACAGATTTTTAATTCTCGTTCTGTATCAGAATATCCTCTGCACTCCGCGACATTATCGGAAATAAATTTATTAAAATCCATTATGAGGTTTAGGTGAAATTTAAGTTAGAAAACTGCTTCGTAATTATCCCTGTTATACAAGGTGTATCTGAATTCAGCATCAATATTTGATGGGGAGGTAGGAAATAGGATAAGAAGACTATTTCACATAGGAAAGCATAGGCGCGAACGAACTCATGACGGTGTAGAGGGCGCTTTGTGTCTACAACACCCATTCACGCGCAAAGCTGACGGTTCCAGCATGACGGCGCTCCAGTACATTTTGCAAATGATGTGAGTGGTTGCCTGACCAGAAAATTTGGAGCTCAATGGATTGGTCGCGATGGACCGATTTGTTGGCCACCACGGTCACCGGATTTATCTCCAATCGACTTCTTTGTATGGGGTGTGATATAAAACATGGTGTACGAGACCCCTGTTGCCAGTGCTATGAGCCTTGTAGCATGCATATCGGTTGCCACCGCAAACATCCGGGAAATGTCTGGCATATTCCAGAAAGCCGGTTGTCCATGCAACATCGTTGTGAGACATGCACTCTAGCAAATGGTCCGCATTTCGAGCGCCTCTTGTAAGTCTGTACAAACGATGCACAAATAAATGTCTTTCTCTTACAACTTTCTTGTTATGTTTTCTTTCCATCATTTAACCGGGCTCATGTTGCTCCACTACATGACGTTTGCTCCCATGCTATCCTATGTGAAATAGTCTTCTTTTCCTATTTCCTACCTCCCCACCAAATGATGAATTCAGATACACCCTGTATATTAGATGACTTTGCTGTTATACCTAGATCATTCAGCAATGGGAAAGAATAAATAGCTTATTATATTCATTGCGTTGAACAAGGTTTTAGTACCATTGTTTTATTCAGTAATTTTGTGTATTTGTATATAAATATTTTAAAATATAATAATATTTCTAAAAACTGAAAAGTATATATAATAGCTCATAGTATTATTTCATAGCATAAATGAATGAAATTGTCAAAACTTTAAAATTTTTAATGAAATATTGACTTATAAGTGTATTTTTATTAAAAAGTGAATATTATATCATATATCTCATCTTAATACAATATACCATGTACTTTGAAATTTTGTAGATGGTAAATCCATATTTTTACCTACTTGTAACTTATATATGATATAAACACATGTTGTACCGACTTTTTTGCGCTAATTTAAAAACACTTTTTTTTGCAATTCGATGTTAAAGTTCAAATATATTGACCTTAAAGTGAAAACGTTCGTTGACTGAATTATAAAACACATAAGAAAGGCAAAAATATATTCTACAAAATAAACTTTACTTACATTCATCTAGTCTATATCGACGTAGTTAGCATATTTGGTATAGATAGTTGCATGCTTTTGAAAATGAGTAATATGATAATTTTAATTTTCCAGTGGATGTAATTCAAAAATGTAACGCAATCAGAAAGGTGAAATTTTGCAAAGTTATTTATATTTAGACGCAACAAAACAGCCAAGTGTGAAAAACATCCTAAGGAGGTTGGGTTGAAAATAATACTATTCTGTGTTGTTTTCATATGGAAAGGCTTGTTGTCACATCAGATTTTTTTATTAACTTAAGGGGTCATAGGACTCTTAAAATATGAAAAAATTTCATCATAGTCAATATTTTATATCTTATAAAGTATACATTATGAAAACACATTTTTCTTTCTTGTGATAAATCTATATCTTCTTTTAATGTGCAATTTTTAGCATATATATTTTTATAGAGATTTGAAAACTGTGAACCATTTGTCAATTAAAAATGGATATGGCAGCTTACGCTCACCATTACTCAGAAAATTTTGCATCTAACCCGAAGTCTTTGGTATCTCATTATATTTTAGGGAAAATTGCTTATTGTGAACATAAATTAGTTTATAGTAAAAGCACATTTCTATTTTATGCAATACCGCATTAAGCTTTTACAATATTTTCGAAATTTTAACAACATGGCCACTTTAATTTGCTTTTTCACAAGAAAACATGAAAAAAAAAATCTGAAGTGGGCAGCATATGACTTTCCCTGCAGACTTATATCCAAGTTCTCTTTATTTTACTTAAATTTAATTCACTTTTAATTCAATTTTCGTTTTCATTTGATAACTGGACTTATTTTCAAAGGTGGCGTAGAGAAAATACGAAAAAACTAAAACATCTCGAGAAAGGCTAGTCCTAGTGCAATGGGGTTGGTCTTATTCTTTTCTTCGCTAAAAATTACGTATTAAACAAGAATTTAATGGATATATTTGAGCATACGCAATTTTTTATTTTAGATTTTGGAGATTTTTGCGGACCATTTTGCAAAAAAAGACAGATTATTTTTTTCCGAATCCTACCAAAATCTAATCTGACCAGGGTGACCCACAAGTGACTTATCTACCGAATTTTGTGAAATTCGGTCCATTAGTTTTTCAGCTAGAGTAGATACGAGTTTTTGCGGGCCATTTCGCAAAAAAAGGCGGGTTTTTTTTATCCCGAATCGTACCCAGAACTAATCAGCACCAGATTCATCCACAAGTGACTTACCTACCAAATTTTGTGAAATTCGGTCTATTAGTTTTTAGTTGAGTGGATACAAAATCTGCACAGACAGATAGACAGACACACAGACAGACACACAACCAGACGCCACGCTAAAAATAGTTTTTTCGTATTCTAGAGGTCTCGAAACGTGTATATCCGTCGAAAACTCGATTTGCGATTTTTGGCATGATTCCAATACTTTCCTTATACATTGCACGTATTGCAGGGAAAGTAATAGGCTCATTTTATAAAGTTAAACATGAAAAATATTAGGTTCATATTTTCCAAATTATTTGCTCAATGCCATAATATCACATTTGGAGAAAAGCAACTTTAGTTGTTTGAGTATACATAGTTGTTACAGATCTCCACTAATTACAGCGAATTGTTTTGAAATGTTCAAAAATTTTATATTCTCTTCTATGTGTGTGTGTGTGTGTGTGTGTGTGTGTGTGTTCGAAAGAAGTAATAATAAAAATAATTAATTCAAGTAATCGTGAAATATTAACATCATCATAGAAACAAAACCACGGCCATAATGCCGATAATATAGAAAAAATCAGCACCGGCCCAAATTCATAGATTAAAAAGAATTAAATTCATCTTCAGGTCTAAGTATTTAATTCTAATTAACCCAAACAAATACCTGTTTTAGATTAGACAATAGTACATTACTATAAATGTCCAAACTCAGATTACAGACACCAAAAGATGAAAAAATGAAGATAAGAAACATTAGGAAAATTTGTAATACCATGTGGCAGGAACACTTCTTCTTTCACCATGTGTATGCGATCAACCTCAGCAGTATAAAAAAAATTCTTGAAGCACCGAAATGAACATGACGAAATACTACCTAGAAGGAACAAGAAGTTCACAGCCACACCCCCAGACCCGTTCAGTGAGTCAGAGTAAGAGACAGAACAATTACCAGTTTAAGCAAAACAGAATATGAACATGAAGCAAAGATGACAATTCTTACTAAACAAGTGATTCATAGAAGAAATGGATAAGCGATAATGCCACTAGATACCATTATAAGGTCGCTCAAATCGTAATTTCAAACTGGCTAAAGTTAAAACATTTTTAGCCAAAATAAAATTCAAAACATTAATATTAATGTATCTTATTTTCCGAATTATTTATTTTTTATTTTTTTTAGTTTATTTTATTATTTTTCATTTTTATTTATTTATATAATTAATAAATAATTATATATATATATATATATATTTTCCCCCACTATAATTGGGAAAGTAGTCTTGGATGTTATTGAGTGGAAGTTGATACACTGAGTTGATAATTTTAGTAACGAATTTGAGAGAATATGCATTATTAGTCGCTGTACTCAATAATTCCATAAAATGTGCTAATTTGCAATTTTCATCACAAATTTTATTGATTCTAAGAACCGAGTTTATTATAATATTTCTAAAAACTGATATATGCAAACAAGAGTCAAAATGTTGAAATTTTGATGAATTAAATTTAAAATCTTGTTTTTTATCATACAAGTTTATAGCCATTATTACAATTTTGTAAATCTAAATTTAAATCTAAAAAGTGTATCTAGCAAGATTCTAAATTTTGATGTATTAAATTTAAAATCTTGTCTTTTATCATACAAGTTTATAACCATTATTACAATTTTGTAAATCTAAATTTAAATCTAAAAAGTTTGCAACATTAGAGTCATTATTACTTGCATTTAACTGAAAATTATTAGGATAAAAGTTAAATTCCATAGGGTTACTATTAAGAGATACACATAATATATATGTCATCTAAATATATAAACATGTGCATATTATGCAAACTTGGATTAATGTTCTTTTCATAGAAGAATAAATACAGATTAACCAACAGATTAACCACACACCCCTTGTGGTATACCAAACTTTTACTTAAAAATAGTACCACCATGTTGAATATAATTCTCATAGAGAGTGAAATTAGTAATTTTATATATATATATATATATATATATATATATATATAAAGAAATACAATCCCAAAAAGTATGAAATCCAAGAAAGAGAAAGGCGCAAATTGCCGCACTATCAGAGTCTTGAAAAATAAGATTTAAAATGAAAAAAGAAAATATATAGATGGAATGATTGTTTTTACAGGGTTGCAGAAAGGTCAAGGGGGATTGCGACCCCTATTTCCTGGTTAGATCCCCCCTGACCCCCCCTTGACCTTTCTGCAACCCTGTAAAAACAATCATTCCATCTATATATTTTCTTTTTTCATTTTAAATCTTATATATATATATATATATATATATATATATATATATATGTGTGTGTAATTGAAGATTTTTATGATTACTTGTAATATATATATACCAAAGAAAATTGCTTGTAAACTGAAGGTAAAGGTAAAAAATTGCAAATCAGTAGCCAAGTGTAGCACGATGAGCTAGGCAAAAAGTTTGGAAATTTAATAAATGGAATCTAGTGAATATAAAAGGAATAAAATGAATATGAAAAGCATTTCTGAAACCATGTACGTTATCAAGGGCCATACATGTTTCATTAATGCTGATTCTACGTTTCTGTGTACACAACTGTAAAATGTATTACAGAAATAATGTACATGGCCCGACGTAGAAGAAAAGACAAAGTGGATCAAATACACAAAAAAATCAAACATGAATATAAAATATTCTGTTACACCAGCTTGTGGCTAATTATTGAAATGAGGATGCAAAGTATTATAAAGTAATATCAAAAGAATGAAAATAAAATGAAAATATATCTACCCCTAGTACTGTGGTACTTCTGGAAAAGCATGTGTATTACCAATCATCTCAGAACAGGTTACAGTGAATTTTTAGTTACTGACTAAGCAGTTTTCGCAAAGCAGGTTAAAGTGAATTATACGAATTGTTTAACTGTTAGAAGAAGACATGGAGATTATGAATTATTTAGAAATGCTAGAGTATGATCTGTCAATATGTTGCTGTAATTGTTGCAAGTTTTTGAATTTAAATTTAAAATGTGTTTTAATAAAAGAAAAAATAAGATTGGGCGGGTAGTTATTTTTGATAACGGTGTTGATGAATTTATGAAAATGTTCTTTGTAGTAACAAGGTGTGCTTAACATTTTGATTCTTAATAACTGGTTATTAATAATATTTCTATATACAGATTTGGAAAGATTGGAAGAGAAATGTTGAAGTTTATTTACTTTGAAGTTATAAGTTTCTGTTTTGTCATAGATTTTAAATTTTATTGTATTTGCATTTTTAATTGTTAAACTAACGTCTAGAAAATTGATCCAGTTGGATGTATATACATTTTCATTGAGTTGTAGATTAGGTGGATAGAAATCAAAATTTAATTCATTGGCCTCATTAGTATTTCCAATAATAATAAGATCATCAATATATCTGTACATTATATGACTGTTGAAAGGGCTCTGATTTTCGTAAAAATGTAGATAAAGGTTGGCCAGTATGGTGGATGATTTACCTCCCTGTGGTATTCCTTTATTTAATTTGTATATGCATTTTCCTTGAACTATATACTGTTTGAACAAAATGAATTTTAATAAAGTTTTGAATTTTGGAAATGATATGTTTTTTGCTTGAGTGAATTGTTCATATAAAAGTAGTATGACTTTATATAAATCATTAATGTCTATATTATTAAATAGGTCTTTGAAATCAAAAGTTTTTACATCATGTATGTAAGGGATTAGTTTTATTTTATTAATTAGTTTTATACTATTTTTGATTATATGTGTTAAATATATATATATATATATATATATATATATATATATATATATATATATATAAATATATATATATAAAAATATATATATATATATATATATATATGTGTGTGTGTATGTGTGTGTGTGTGTGTGTGTATATATGTATATATATATATATATATATTCTGAAAAATTCTAAAATTTTGGAAATTGTAAGTCCTATGACACCTTAAAATATTGTTCAAAAGTCCTTCCATGATTCCTAAATAAAACTTCGTTACTATACCTATTATGACAACTCATAAAGTATCGCATTCCACAATGCATAAAGTTTGACAGGGACGGCACTGAAAACTTTACGACGCATGCTCCATCCTTGAGGAGGGGATCTCCGCTGCAGACAATTTTGTAAGATGGGGTGGACGTGCATCTTTTCTCCTCTTACTTCGGTGGGGTTGTTCATCGTCGGCTTGTTTCTAGTTCCGAGCATTTCTTTGGCCGAGAAGGAAGAAGATGAATTCGTGCTTTTGTCAGATTTTGACGAAAATTTCTTCGATGACGACGATGATGAAGATAATGAGTATGATGACTTTCCGGGATCATGGAATCTTCCTTCAACAGATATGTAAGTATTTTTTATTGAAAGTAGTCATTGGGATAAATATTAAAGAAAATAAGATTAAAGTCTGCAAGGGCTCGAGCTTAAGCTCTTGGTCAAGCCACATTTTTCTCGGACGGATCGGGTTACTCTGAGTAATTTTTTTAAATGAGGCTGAACTGCACAAGGTCCATATTTGGAAAAGTTATAAAAAGTATTAACACAAGACGTGTGAAACGGCCGTCCAAATAGTTGCTCGTGTCCTTTGGATGAGTCGGACGGTCTGGGTCTTCTACAAGACGTGTGAAAAGTTATTGTTCTGTTCATTTCAGGCGAAATTAATAGAGAAAGCTTAAGGAAAAGTATTACTTTTAGTTATATATATATATATATATATATATATATAGATAGATATATAGATAGATAGATAGATAATAGATTTTAAAAATAAAAACATTTTTGCAATTGGAAGTATATCTCTGTGACTAATGGTTAAGGAAATAGCTATTGGCCACCCTGTATAATTAATTTATATTAATATATATAAATATATATATATATATATATATATATATATATATATATATATATATATATATATATATATATATATATATATATACATATATATATATATATATATATACATATATATATATATAAATATATATATACACATATATACACACACACACATATATATATATATATATATATATATACATATATATATATATATACATATATATATATATAAATATATATATACACATATATACACACACACACACACATATATATATATATATATATATATATAAATCAAAGTTGAAAAAAAGCATCCATAACAAGCGAAATAATTCAATCTATTACCAGATAAGACTCAAGAGAATGCTTGGTATCGATATGAAAAACCAGAAACAACTTTTATAATTTAAAATGGATTGTAAAAATGGAGTAACGAACAAAGGATTGTAGGTAATGTAATTGTAAAATCACCAGGTGGTGACCACAAAACATCACCTTCAAAATAAGACATTTCATTTAATGGCCTTAGTATTGTGAACAAAAGGCCAGTTGATACCCCAATGCACTATAAATTAAAATAGATTGAGAAAATTGAAAAACTAAAAATAATTGACTTACACGTGTGTAGATGGTCATACTTCTAAAACAAACTTAACATGATGTTGTTGAAACCCAGACCGTCCGACCTACCAAAAAGGTGTAAGGTAACTGTTTGGACGGTCGGGAAGTGCCACCCAATTTAGACCGGAACCCAGTGGGGGAGGCATCCACAGGGACCGTACCCTCCTTCCCCTACCACCAACCTCTCGGAAGGACTTTCGGACCCACGTGTTTAACGTGATCGTACTCCGCATGAACACGGCGGCTGTTTTGGCAGTGGCTGGAATCGAACCCGGGCCTACCGAGTGCTACTCCAGCGCGCTAACCAATGGGCTACCGCGCCCAAACTTAACATGATGTGTAAAGAAGGTGTTGCCAACCATAAAGAGTAATGTAAAATAAAGTCCATGTAGCCAGTCTTAAAAAATGTAGAAAGATAATCAATTCTAAAGTATTAGAAAAATCTACAGGTTTTGAAACCTCTAGAACACGAAAAAACTGTTTTTTGCGTGACGTCTGTGTGTCTGCGAATCTGTGTGTCTGTCTGTCTGTGCAATGTATACATCCACTCTAATTGAAAAACTAACTGACCGAATTTCATAAAATTTAGTAGGTAAGTCCTTTGTGGTTGACTCTGATATGATTATATTTTGGTATAATTCGGGATATAAGAACCTGCCTTTTTTGCGAAATGAACAGCAAAAATTGCTGTATCCGCTCTAGCTGAAAAAGTAACAGACCAAATTTCAGAAATTTTGGTGAACAAGTCACTTGTAGGATACCCTGGTGCTGATTAGATTTTAATACGATTCTGGAAAATAAACTGCCTTTTTTTTTACGAAATGTTCCTGAAATCTCACCAAAATCTAAAAAGACTACTTACACTCAAATGTATCATTTAAATATTTGTTTTATATGTAATTTTTGAGGATGAAAATTATAAGATCATCTCGATTACTCTAGGACTATCCGTTCTTGAGATATTTTTGTTTTTCGCATTTACGCTACGCCACATAAGTTCAGTTATCAAATGAAAACGAAAATTGAATTAAAAGTGCAAATTCAGTGTCATTTAGAACAACTGTGAGTGTTATTTTGTGCAATTAAACTCAATCTAACGAATTATTGAAAAAATAAAGAGAACGTGAATATCAGTCTGCGAGGAAATTCATGTGCTACCCCCATCAGCTTTTTAATGATGTTACGAAATATTTGAACAAAATTACATGAAGTAAAAGGTAATAATTTATTGATATTAAAATTAAAATACATTTTTTTTATCATGTACATTATAAATAATTCCATTAGAAGACTCAATACATGTATTGTATTTAAATCCAGAAAGTTAACATTTTCTGTAATGGATGGTTCATTAGACAACAGTTCCAAATGCGCCCGATAGAAATCGATTTTTATATTAATTAAATCCATAGTAACAATTATATAACACAGATCAGATCGTCTACACATCAATATATTTATAAGTCAGTAGATGTAACTATATATCCATAATGATATAGATATAAATTAGCCAATATTCTACTACTATATCCATCTTGCAGGGCACCTGATACTTGTGAATATTATTGATTTCCCTGAAAATTATAGTTATTAAATAAAATAAAGTGGAGAAGTTTGGGAAAGTTTCAATTTTAATATGATCGGCATGTTTGACAACATATGCATATAAAAAGATAAGATTATATTATAAAGATCTTAAATATTAATATTATTAAAGTGATATTTAAAATCAAAGGTTTGGAA